>VDFB02074901.1:0-44700 GCA_007258455.2 Sequoia sempervirens
ATGTTAATAACCTATTAAAATTTTTATGTCAAGTTGTCTAACTTTGCTTTTCTGAATTTTCATTGCCACTTAAGGGCCTAGTTTCGACCTCCATGATCCTCCACTAACCCAACAAGGAGTGTCTGTAAGAGTGTAAGAGAGAGATATGGAGAGAGATGGAAAGGGGGATAGATATGTATAAATAGATGTAGAGGAAGGGAGTGTTAGTTTTATGATCAGATGTAAAACTCAAAAAGTTAATTCAAAATCAGACACAATAACACAACATATACCCTAGGAAAACCCTCCACTTGAGGGAGAAAAACCCAACAACAAAGATCTCTCTTATATATAAATAATGGCAACAATTTTCTTTACAATGAGGCCAATCACAAGGCCAATATTCAACACCAACACTAGATGCAATGACAGATAATAATATGCACTTCCTTGATATCTAAATCTACCCTTGAAGAAATTCACAATCTTCTCTTGATAAAATTCACACTTGAATGAAGGAATGAATCAAACTTGCTTGATGAATGAAAGGATGGAAATGACCTTGTATATATACAAAATGAGAGAGGTTGCACCTCTTCATGTACAAGGTCGACCACAATACAAAAACATAATTACAAATAAAAGAAGTGAATTACAAGGAAGGTCAGCCCAATTAGAAATTATATTGTTCCCAAATGAAGCGCCTCTTCACTTTAATTTTCTCAATAAAATTAATAGCCAATAGGCTATATGCAATTTTATGTCTTGACTTGTGTCTGGAAGGATGAGCCCGAAGCTGCTATAACATCAACACTCCCTCTGAGCTAAGGAGGAATACTCCCAGTTGTACAAGACACATCACCTCATCATGATGTGAACCACCATGGTTACTCCCATATGTGGAAAAGGAACATATCACCTCATTGTGAATCAACCATCATGGCTACTCCCATGTATGGTAAATGAACATATCACCTCATCGTGATATCAACCATCATGGCTACTCCCATGTATGGTAAATGTGCACAAGTGCCCATCATGGAACCACTCAATGTGATGTCATCACCTCATCATGATGTTCATCATGGCTACTCCCAAAGGGTGAAAAGCACAAGTACAAGAAAATCATCACGAACTCTCTCACGTGATGTTGTCATGGAGTCACACACGTGACATCCACCATGGCAACTCCTAAAGGGTGGAAACAAGGGCTTTCACCTCAAATCTCTCTCACAGAGAGAAATGCATTAATAAGGACTTACACCTCAAATCTCTCTCACAGAGATAAATGCATTAAAGAAGATCAATGATACTGAGTCTCCCTCTCAGTTAGGGTTTCATTCTCCACCATACCAAGCTTATCTCAAAAGTACACAAACTTTATCCTAAAGAGAGGCTTGGTGAAAATATTTACCATCTGCTCATTAGTGTTGATATATTTCAATTGGATTGCTTTCCTCAATACCATATCTCAAATATAGTGGTATTTGATCTCAACATGTTTAGTTTTGTCATGAAACACTAGATTGACAGAAAGCTTCACATAGGTTTGATTATCACAATGAATAACAGTCAGCTCCATTGATTGTCCAAACAATCTTGTAAGGAGCTTCTGAAGCCACACTGCTTCTCGAGCTACCACACAAGCTACAATATACTTGGCCTCTGCTATGCTTAGTGCCATTGAAGATTGCTTCCTACTACACTAGGATATCATCGTAAATCCCAAACTAAAGCAACATCCAAAGGTGCTCTTCTGATCAGTGACACACCTTGCCCAATCAAAGTCAATATATCCATGTAGCTTCAAGTCCACACTAGAAGAATATCTCAAGCCATACCCAATTGTGCCACACAAGTATCTCAAGATATGCTTTGCTACAACTAGATGTATTTTCCTTAGTTCACACATGAATTGACTAAGTGCACTCACTACATAGCAAATATTTGGTATAGTATTGACTAGACATCAATGATCTAATCAACTCTCTGTACAAAGTAGAATCCACCAAATTTGAACTAGTTGCAACCTCTTTTAACTTACGCAAGTTGGTCTCCATAGGGGTAGACATGCATTTGCAATCCATCATACCAAATCTCTTCAGAATGTCAATATTATAATTCCCTTCACTTAGAATGATCTCATCAGGCTTCTGCCATGCTTCTAAACCAGCAAAGTAGTGCATGAGACCAAGATCCTTCATTTCAAATTCAAAAGCTAACTCTTTCTTGCATTTGATAATGAGGTGATCTTCTCCAATAAGAATTAAATCAACATAGAGAACCAAGATTGATGCTTCGCCATCAACTACCTTGAAGTATAGGTTTGAATCAACATCATTCTTGGAGAAGCCCAAGCTCATTAGGTATCGATCATTTCTTTCATTCCAAGCATGAGGAGCCTGCTTAAAGCCATACAAAGCCTTCTTTAGCTTGCAAACCTGAGACTCCTTTCCATGAACCTCAAAGCCATCAGGTTTCTCAAAATATACCTCTTCCTTGATTACACCATTTAGAAATGTTATCTTTATATCCATCTAGTGTATCTTCCATCCTTTAGATATTGCAATAGCAATAATGGTCCTGGCGGATGTATAACAAGCAACTAGAGCAAAGGTTTCCTTATAGTCAACTCCCTCTTTTTGAGAGAATCCTCTAGCCACGAACCTAGACTTGTACTTCTCAATGCTCCCATCAGTCACATGCTTGATCTTGAAGAGCCACTTAGAAGAAACAACAAATTTTCCTTTAGGTCTAGGTATGATGTCTCAAACATCATTTTTGAGAATGGATTGATACTCTTCAAAAAAGCATCTCTCCAAACTTGCTGACTAGTAGCTTCCTCAACACTAGAAGGCTCTGACTCAATGATTTGACTCATCAATGCAACATATCTGAAGAACTTATGAGGTCTCTTGCTTTCTCTGAATGTTCCTCTTGGAGCTGCAAACTTCTCTACCTCCTGCATAGTTTTTCCTAGCCCAAAGAGGTCTCTTACAACCAATCACAATGTTTGTAGGCCCATCAGTAGGTTCCAAGGGCTCAATTAGATCATCATCTTCTTTGGGTTTATTAGTCTCCCTCTAAATCTCAAGAGTATGGTCAACTTCCATATCCTAAGGAGACTCTTGATCTTCATTATCTATCTCCATGTGAATGCCCTTGGATCTCCTGAATGCAATACCCTCTTCAAATGTTACATCCCTACTAATTTCAATCAACTTCTAGCCTAGAATGTAAATTCTCTAAGCTTTTGAAGACTCACTTTAGCCTACAAATATCCCCTTCTTGCCAGAAGGTTCCAACTTTGTCCTTTAATCTTTCGGTACATGAACATACAGTAGACAACCAAAGATCCTCAAATGACTTACTTCTGGCTTCACCCCTATGAATGTTTCTTCGGGTGTCATGTTCTCCAAAATGCAGTGAGGGCTTCTATTCTAAACATAAACAACTATCTTAGATGCTTCAGCCCAATGCAAGGTTTGCAGATTTTGGTCATGAATCATGGCTTTGGTTGCTTCTACAATAGATTTTTTCTTCCTTTCTGCAACACCGTTTTGTTGAGGATTGTAAGGGACACATAACTCCCTCTTAATCCCTACTTCAATGCAAAAGTTACGGAAGTTTCCTGAAATGTACTCTCCTGTGTATTCGAATCTCAGAACTTTGATCGTATTCCCAAACAAGTTATCTACCTAAGCTTTAAATTCTTTGAAACTCTCTAATACTTCCTCAAATTCTTTAGATTTCAAGAAATAAATCCAAGTCTTTCTAGAGTAGTCATCAATAAAAATAATGTAATACAAGAAACCAGTCAAAGAAGTAACAGACATTGGACCACATAAATTAGAATGAATAAGATCTAGAATACATTTAGATCTACTTTCACTACTGTGAAATGGACCTCTAGTATTCTTACCCAATGTGCAACCTCTGCAAGTGCCTGCATGTTCCTGGTTGAGTTTCGGAAGGCCCATGACCATCTTATCCATAGTAGGTAGTGCTCTAAAGTGAAGGTGAGCCAATCTTCTATCCCAAAGTTGACACGAACTTGATGAATCATGCAACAGAGCCTGAAGTGGACAAGTGCAAAGTCTGTAGAGTCTCTCATGTTGAACTCCAATCACCCGAGCAGTCTTGATATTTGAGCTCTTCAGCCATGCAAGAACTTTGCTTTTGAAAATGCAACTTGGTACCCCTTGTCCTCCAAGGCTGAGATAGAGACAAGGTTTTGCTTGATACCCGAAACAAATAGAACATCACTCAAATACAAGGAAATGTCTGAATCATGAAGAGAGGAGGTCCCAACTCCTTTCATAGAATAACTAGCATCATCTCCAATAATTACTTAAATACTAGAATCTCTCTCCACCAAATTAGTTAGATGCTCTCTAAATCTGGTGATGTGGCAAGATGCACCACTATCAATCAACCAAGTATTGTTGTCAATAGGCATATTGCTTGAAAGAGCATAATAGAATAGAAAACCACTTGAATCCTTCTATGGAGATATCTCACCCGTATTTGCAATTGAAGTCTGTTGCTTAGGTCTGGTTACACAATGCTTTGCATAGTGACCAAACTTGTCACATCTAAAACATTGAATGCAGGAGAGGTCCTTCTTCTTCTTCGATGCAGGAGCACTATGATCCTTTATATCTATTCCTCTTTAAGTATCCTTTCTTCCCTTCTTTTCCTTTCTTCTTTGAGGATTGAGTGGCAAGAACATGAATATCTTCATTTGTAGAGTTTTGACCAATACCTCTCACTACCAACCTTGATTCTTCTTGAATACGATCAACTCTTAATTGATCAAACTTAGGAAGTTTTGATCTCGCACTGATTCCTTGAATGAATGACTCCCAAGATGAAGGAAGACCATTAAAAGTCAACATAGTCAAATCCTTGTCATCAATAATATGTCCAATAGTAGAGAGTTGATCTCTCAACTCAGTAATCTTCATGAAGAATGAGATGATGGATTCTCCTTTTGCCATCTTGATATGATGAAGTTGTTTTAATGCAAGAACTCAACTTGTGTTGATCTCATACATCTCCTCCAAAGTCTTGAACATCTCTCTTATAGATTTTAACTTGGAGATAATTGGCACAATGTGGTCTTTCATGGAATCAACCAACATCTTTTTTGCCTTAGTGCCATTCCTCTTCCATCAAGGCTTCTCATTCTCATCGGTTGGTTTAGGAACTTCGCCCTCCATGAACTTAGCCAACTCATTTTCTTCCAAGGCGAGCATGACTCTGAACTTCCAAGATGTGAAGTTTGATGAACCCTCAAGTCTATCTTCGATCTTGAGCCCGTTCACCATCTTGACAGTAAGATAGATGCAATCAAATATGGAATAAGAATGGAGGATAATGATGTTTGATTAAATTTGATCACAATCTTTCTTATACCCACTTTGATACCATATTAGTTTTATGATTAGATGTAAAACTCAAAAATTTAATTCAAAATCAGACACAATAACATAGCATATACCCTGGGAAAACCCTCCACTTGAGGGAGAAAAATCTAGCAACAAAGATCTCTCTTATATATATAAATAATGGAAACAATTCTCTTTACAATGTGGCCAATCACAAGGCTAATATTCAATACCAACACTAGATGCAATGCTAGATAATAATCTGCACTTCCTTGATATCTAAATTTTCCCTTGAAGAAATTTGCAATCTTCTCTTGATGAAATTCGCACTCAAATGAAGAAATGAATTGGACTTGCTTGATGAATGAAACGAAGGTGCTACCACAATAGTGGTTTACACTTTTTGGGAAATCTTTATTTTTGCTGAAATCACATATTATTAGAAAATATAATGATTTAAGCCTTAAAAAGTTCCATTTAAAAAATTCTAATTGAATAGTTTTTCATCAAACCACCTTAGACCAAGCCCCCTTAGATAGAACCCCGCTAGTTTTAAACCATACATATAATGAAGTCTCCTTTACACCTATCAAAATGCTAATAAAAAACCACTTTTGATTTACTTTTTAAGGGATCAAATGAATTCATTTAAAATTTATTTTTTTGTAAGTATGTATTCCTTATTATAAGCTTCCAAAAAAGTATAATTTTAATTAAATTTAATTTGATTATTGTATTTATTTTTTATTTCTTGTGAATGTAGGTTTTTCACCGAAAATCAATTTCTCTATTCTACGCATGTGGAAAAATAGAAGATTATCAAAAAAAATTGAAAAATATGAGTGCACTAGATATTGAAGTCCTTGATCCAAAAAATATAAATAAATTGAATTTTGATACATACAAAAAAAAACTGTGTTATACAGTTATGCTATGTCTAAATTGTAATTGGTTTGACTTCGAAGCTTGATTAAAGAAAAACTATTCAATAAAGAACTATCTAACCAAGTGGAAGCACTAGATATCATAATTACAAATCTAAATATGAAAGAATTAGAATTTTATCCTTCATGGAAAAAAAAGTTATGTGTTATATGGTGAGTGTCACTTTTAAAAAAAACTATTTTCTGAAGAAAAAAAAACTAATTTTCGAGGGAGATGGAAAAAGAAGTGCAATCTGATTCCAAAAATTTTGAAAAAAAAAAATTAGAATCTACAAACAAAATTTTACCAAATTCTAGTTTGCATCATCTTCAAATTCCTCACAGTTTAACTGCTATAGGTGCCCGACAATGAAGATTTAGTTAAAAAAAATTATTTCAATGTCCAGTTTGGCCAAAAATTGTAAACCACTATTGTGGAATCACCCAGGATGGAAATGACCTTGTATATATACAAAATGAGAGAGGTCGCACATCTCCATGTACAAGGTCGGCCACGATACAAAAACACAACTACAAATAAAAGAAGTGAATTACAAGGAAGGTCGACCCAATTAGAAATTATATTGTTGCCAAGTGAAGCGCCTCTTCACTTTAATTTTCTCAATAAAATAAATAGCCAATAGGCTATATGCAATTTTATGTCTTGACTCATGGCTCGAAGGATGCGCTCAAAGCTGCTATAACATAAACAGGGAGATGGAGGGAGAGAAATAGAGATAAGAGAGAGAAGTAGAGAGATATAGAAAGAGGAAGTGGGAGGAAGAGGGAGAGAGGGAGAGATAAGGATATAAAGGAGAGATAGATATAAATATAACTTAGGAAAGATAGAGAGGGTGAGAGAGAGAGTGACAAAGACAAAGACAAAGAGATAAATATCTAAAGGGAGAGATCTAAGGAGAGAGCAAGAGGGAAAGGGAGAGGGAGAGAGAGATAGTAAGAGGGAGACAATGAAAGCGAGGGAGATGGAGAGATAAATATAAAGATATAGGAAGTGATATAGAGAGAGGTATATATAGAGAGAGTGGGAGAGATGGAGGGAGAGATGAAGTAAATAAGAGAGAGACAGAGACAACAAGATATAAATAGAGAGGGAGAGGGAGAGATGAGAAGATAGAAATAGAGAGGGCAAGAATGTGAGATAAATGAGGTTATAGAGATAATTAATAGAGGGAGAGATATAGAGAGGGGAGGAGATAGAAAGATAAAGATAGAGATAGGGAGGGAGAAACAATGAGTGTGTGTGTGAGTGAAAGAGATATAGATAGAAGTAGGGAAGGAGAAACAAGGAGTGTGTGTATTTGAGTAAGAGTGATATTGAGATGGATATAGAGCTCGGGATGGATAAATATAAATAGATAGAGAGCGAGAGAGGGAGATAAATAGAGAGAGGATAGAGAAGTTGAGAGATATAGAGAGTGATAGGGAGAGAGGGCGAGAGTGAGAGATATGGATAGAAAGAGGGGGATATATATATATATGGGAAAGATAGAGGAGAAAGAGAGAAAGAGATGTAAAGAGAGGTAAGGAGAGAGATAGGGAGTGAGATGGAGAGGAAGATAGATGGATATGGAGATGGAAATGGAGAGAGAGCTTTGAGAGATGAAGTGATAGAGAGATAGAGATATGAAGTTACATAAAGAGGTAGAGAGGGGGGAATATATAGAGAGAGGTAGGGAGAGGTACATATGGGGAGATATATATAGAAATATATGAGAAGAGAAAGAAAAATCATATCTCTCTCTTCCTCTCCATCTTTATATTTATTTATTTATCTTTCAATTTCTCCATTCCCCTCTCTGCCCTATTTCTATCTACATTTGTCTTCCCTTTTCTCTTCCTCTATCTATCTTTCTCATTCCTTTTCTCTATCTATTTCCCTCTCCCTATATTTCCCCCCTTACTATTTTATGCTATCCCTATTTATCTCCCCCTCTCTCTCCCCCCCTCAACCTCTTTATCTCTTGATCTCTCTACCTCTATATATATCTTTATCTCCTATTTCTGTTTATCTCTCTCTTGATGTGACTAAATCTATATGTCTCTCCTATTTTCTCTTTTCCTCTCTCTTCTTTGTCTCTATTCCTATCTCTATTTCTTTATATCTATACCTCTATTTTTGTATCTCTATATCTCTTTTTATCTCTTGTATCTCTTTGTCTTCCTCTCTATTTCTCTATTTCTCTCTCTCTCTATTTTCTCTCTATCTATTTTCCTCCTAAGTGTGCAATGGGTACACTTAGGAGATTTTAAAGGTAAATTATCATATCCTTAATCAAATGACATGCTACACTGAGCATAACTCTCTAAGGACATGCTATCCTTGGATTGTTGGCATAAAACAATTAATCAAAAATTACCTTCTCTCTCACTATAAATTTTAATTTTAATTTTAAGTTTGAAATTCATTTTATTATATAAATTATAACAAAAATCCAAAATAGAATTATTCTACAATAATCAAAATATAATAATATTTAGTTCACTTAATATCATTAAATATAATAATTATAGAAACTAGAATTTGTTATATGCTTAATATTTTTAAATAAAATTAAAAAACAGTTTGCTTAAATAAATTAAAAAAATAATAATAATATAACTTGTTCTATTTTTAATAATCAAAATATAACAAAATCATTCATGAATTTTAATACAATTGAAATCAAAAATCCCAATACCTTAAGTGCCTCTTTATACATTTGGTATTCAAAAAATTTTATAACGTAATGGCTATTGTAGTAAAAATTAATAATATAATTGATACTATTTGTAATTGTTCAAAATTATTTTTATTGATTTAAAATTCCAATTTCTATAATTAGATTTGATATTTATTTTATTAGATGAACACAAAAGATAAAAAAATGATAATTTAGGAGTTTAGATTAAAATATGATATAGACAAACTTATTTTGAGTTATATTATTTTAAATTTGTAATTTACAAAAATATCATATTTTATAGACAAATATAATATTAATTTAATTATAACATTAATGTGCAATAATATAATTTTTTAATTGCACTTTTTATATATTTTTTGGGTCATGTCAATTTATTGTTCCTCTCGTAATTCTCTTTTGCGATTTTAATATATTTCAAACTTAATATTCTTTCTTATTTGTCGTTAATGTTTAAATTGAATTAATTAACAATAGGAAAATATAAAATTAATGTTTAATATTATAATTTATCTTTACCTACCCTTTCGTTTATTCTTTTTGTTCATTTCTTATCTATTTCCTCTTGTTTTTCTCTTTTGGGTTTTTAGCCTTTCAAATCCTTTAGTTTTTACCTTTTGATTTTCTTTATTATTTTTTCTCTCATATTATCTTCCTCTCTAATTTTCCAATTCTCTTTCTTGCTTTCTCTTCGTTGTTCCTTTTGTGTAATCTGTACTATGTCTTCTTGTCCTTTATTGAATCATTTTTTGCTACCTTTTGTTGTATTTTGGGCCTTGGCTTTTTTGGTTTTTTAATTCGTTGATCCTTTTGGTTCCACATATTTTGTTGTCAATCTCTTGTAATTATTAATTTATAGCTTCATTTTTTAGTAATCTATATTTTATTTGTAAAAATTTCAACCTTATTATTTAACAAGGCATTTCAATTTATAATTTTTTTGTTTATCTATTATTCAATCTCTCTCTCTTGTCTCTTGCTGAATTTTCTTGAGGTTGTAGTCCTCTTTCATTTGTCTTGTGATTTTCAATTTTGTTGTTGGTTCTTGTTAAATTTCTCACTCTTACATTTATCTCTTATTCTATTCCTATCCATTTTTTCAATTTTCTCACCAATCTTACCTTATCTCTCTCATCTTGGGATTTGGAACCATCTCTCTCCTCAACCTCTCACCTCTCTTCCTTTTAAGAGAAATTAAGTCTGCATCTAACCATTTCTCATCTCCTTTGCTCTCTAGCATCCTGATGATGGATCACTGAGTGTGATCCGAAACGTTGATGAAAAAACTCCAACACAATCTCAAAATCCAGAAAATTAAAAATTCAGCACTATGGATTGTGGAAATCTCATAGCATTAATAATCAAAATTTTAATAAGATAAATAATTATAAATTAAATTTCTAATAATTTTTAATTATTATTTATAATTTCATAAAAATTACAAAAATAATAAAAATAAATTTCAAACTTAAATTTAAATAAAAAACTAAACTAAAACAAACTAAATGGAAAGTCAAAATATTAATAAACATAATAATTTTTAAAAAATAATGACAAATGATAAACTTATTAAGTTAATAAAAAATTAAACTCTTTTTTAATTGATTAGAATTGAAATATTAATAAAATATGTACCTAAAAAATATAATTAATATATTACAAACAATATTATCCACCACTTGTAGCAGAGTTGGCTAGGGCTCAAAGTTTGCATCCCTCGAGATCACAAGTTTGACTTCGCAGGAAAGGCAAGGAAGGAAGGGTCAGTATTAGTTTTTGCTCTATTAGATAAATAAAAATAAACTATATTAAAATTGTTAAAAATAAAATTCTAACTTTTATATTAAAAATTACAAATAAAACCAAACTTATAAAATGAAAAATAAAATAAAACTTATTCAAAAATAAAAAGTCGATTAGTAATTTATTGATTTATTATTATTTGAAAATATATATTTTTAAATTGTTAAAAATAAAATTCTAACTTTTATATTAAAAATTACAAATAACACCAAACTTAAAAAAGTGAAAAATAAAATAAAACTTATTCAAAAATAAAAAGTCAATTAGTAATTTATTGATTTATTATTATTAATATTATTATTTGAAAATATATATTTTAAAAAAATTATTATTATTTATCTAAAAAATCTAAATTTAAAAAGTTAAAAAAAAAAAACAATTCTTATCTTATCTTCTCTTAAAGATAAGGCTAGATAAGAATGCAATTGTTTTCTTTTAATGTTTATTGTATTTTTTAATATTTTAAAAAATGTGATGATAGAGATCATTTCAATGATCTTACCTAACACCTTTGGTGTAATTATAATTTAATTGACCGGGTTTAAGAGGTGAGGGGACTTGTTTCCCCCTAACTCGCCTCAGGTACCTAATGTAAGGGCTGTTGGATCAGCTGGTTTCGAGGACACCCCACTTGTATCAAAAATAAAAATAACAAATTAATTGACAATTCAAAATAAATAAAAAATTAGAATACTCTTCCACAACGTTAGCCCAGAGTTCAGACCAGCTTTGCAAACCAGATACTTGTATAAAACATTTTCAGCATATGTTTAATTCCAAAACGTTGGTCGAGAGCTGAGACCAGTTTTGCTAACCAGCTACTTACAAAAAAGTTTACATTGTATAAAATTAACTAAAGAACGTTGCCCTGTCTGTCGGCATGGATTAACATGGTTCATTCTTACTACACCCGTCAAAAGAGAATCGTCAATTTTGTAGCAATCATGGCATTTGACCAAAAACTCTTGTTGCTCGCACCTCGCTCGACGTTTTCCAAATTCAGCTGCACTAAAATATTGTTTGACTTGCTTGGCAATTAAGCAAAAAAATCTTTATAAGCAAAACTTTCAGAACAGATTTAGCTGTGCTGTGTTGATCTTCCGCTCTTTGGCGAGAAGAAGTGGTGGTTTTTGTGAAGAGTTTTTAGAAATACTGTTTTGCTTGTAAGAATTTTAGAAACCTTACATGCCCTGGAATTTTAGATATTTGCGAGATCTCTGTGCTTTTCTGTCAAACCAGTACAAACATTTTAAAATTGTTCTTTCCTTACTTTTAGTGTTGAATAATAGGATTTTAAATTTTAATTGCTTACTTCCTTCCAAGCCAAAAAAACACAGAGCATGGCGCCACATGGTTACAAAGACACATCCGCCATTAGTGGCATTCTTATAGAAGTGGAGTGAAAAAACTCGTAAACGAGTAGAAAGAGACTTCAAAACCCTGTCAATTTTTCTTGACTGTGGTTCTTCTGTTATTGATATCTGCACTTTTGTTTCAAATCTGACTTATTGTCTTTGTTGAATAAAAATAAATTGATTTTAAAGTATCCCCCACATAAGAAACTTCAAGACCCTGTCAACTCCCTTATTTATGTGGTTGCTGGGTTACTGAGTCTGTTATAAGTGCAAAACATCTTATTTCACCGAAGGAATAAAAAAGTTGCAACAATCTTACAATGGTTTTGCTGGCTTTATCTTCATATATAGCCGATAGGGCTAAAATAATTGTGTTTGCCCCGTGAGGCATTGACTCAAAACATTTTTGCACCTTTGAAACTGCATGGCGCTTGCCTTAATATCTTCTAACATATGTGCCTTTGCCCGAGGGAGATTGGCTCACTCTTGCACCTTTGATGCTGCTTGGTGCTTGCCTTAACGTCTACTTGGATGACAAGGGATAGTTGCACATTGTTCCATGTAGTATTTGTGGGAATGCAGATGTTTTATCTATTTCAGACTTAATAGATTGTTTCCACACTTTCTTGTTTTTACACATCTCTGGAAATAATGTGCTGCCTCCAGTTTTTCTCCATGGATAAATTGGGTGATAAGGTATTACTTTTTCACTATTTAGTTTATGAATTAAAAGATAAATAACAAATGCCTCTGGAAATGACAGAATTGTGATCAGCCTAAGTAGTCTTTTTTCAGTAAAATGTAATTACTGAAACTCTAGAGCTTCATTTTACAATCTTTCTACATGAAAAATGCTAAAAAATGTACTAGCAAATTCCAATTATTTTATTCTGGTAACATATTTGCAACTTTTGGATTCATTTAACGTTTGTTCTTCCATAGAATATTCTAGCTTAGGACAAATACAGTGTGCTACAGAACTTGGAATTTAAGTGGTAGTAAACTCCATAGCCAAACCTCCATTACAAACTCTCATCTTAGAATACTCTTACATCCGATAAATGGCATCTAAGCTTCAGTACTATGTAAGAATCCTTGTCCTTCTATATTGGTCTAAGTCTTGTTGCAAATTTTGATGTTTGTGTTGAACTGTTGTGAAGGGGTGCTGAGTAAAAGGCTTTTTCAATTGGAGTGCCAGAGTTTTCCCAAGGCAGGAATTCCTTACCTGAAATCCAGTATGTCGAAACAAGGAGAAGATCAGAATGAGGACAATCATGCCAATGGAGTAGTATCCTTGAACATTGAGGAGGTTTCTGAACTGAATTTCAAGATGGCCACAGGAAAGGAAAAAGATAAAAATGATTCTAGAGCAGAGGGTGAGAAAAAAGAAGATAGCATCAAGGTTGTGCCATTTCACAAATTATTTGTCACCGCTGATTCTCTGGATATAATGTTGATGTGTATTGGTTCTCTTGGTTCAATGGGCATTGGTGTTTGTCTTCCACTTATGACTATCCTGTTTGGGAACGTTATAAATGCATTTGGAAGCAACACAGCAGAAACAGACAAAGTGGTGCATGAAGTGTCCAAGGTGCAATATTTGAATCTTCTCAGTTATCCTTGTTTTGCTTTTTTATTTTAATTTAAAATTAAACAAAAGGAAAGTTGCTGATAAGAAAATGGGCAATAATTAGTTGAATTTAGATTGATAGGACCCCATTATTCTTAGGTTTGGGAATTTGTCTTTAAGATTGTTATGTCCAGATTTGGAATTTCTGTAATAACAGCCCCAAATTGACCCGTATTAATAATTTTTTATTATTATTATACAAAGTGACATTCAAATCACCGTAAATAACAGAAGTAATAACTAAATAACTCAAGGAGCAGCCATGCAATGTGGTACCAAACACCTGATCAGCAATATAAGATTTCGATGAAGTCATCTATACAATACAAATTTGAATATGACAATATATTCAATGAAGGTTAAATGCCATTACCAAATGAAATCATACCTTATTTGTTCTTTTGAAGAAAAGTTGTTTCCTTAGCTTTATCTTGCCCATGGTTTGAAAAAGGGTGCAACGTGATCCCAACCAAGTGGATGTAAGTCCCTATCCACCCCATCCAAGTGGATTTTGTGGCTCACTGAGAGATGCCAATTATGCCAGCCAACCGTGCATAGGGTAATAGCTATTAAAAATTCATCCAAGGAGGTTCCTTCCACTGCTCATTTGAGTTATCACTTCCCTAAACAAGGTATGCCAAAGATTTGACTATGGAGGTTAGACCAAATTCTTACTTACCTATTCTTCTTTAGACTCCCTTTTCCCTGCAATCCATTGGATGGCCAAGCATTAAAATATGGCATCCATCGCAAACCATCCGGGCCTTCAGAGTAACATGGGGCATCAATCACTTGCATGCCACTGGTAGAAACCATCCAACCCTCTAGAGTAGCACTGGGTATCAATCGCCTACATGTTATTCGCACTAAGGCCTACATGTCATTGGTGGAAACCATCCAGGCCTCTAGAGTAACACGGGGCATCCGTTGCTTGCATGCCACCAGTAGAAACCGTACCACTATCTATGAGGTATGGCTAAACAGTCTATAGGCATAGCACACTCCCTGATCGATAATCTTATCTTATGTGGGTCATAGGATTTATCAACCAATGATCACCTCAGAAGGAGACGAACAATCTACATCTTAAGGGGTATACACCCTCTACCTATGCCATCATAGATTCCTTACTCCATCCATCTTGTGTT
Organism: Sequoia sempervirens; assembly: GCA_007258455.2. Taxonomy (NCBI): domain Eukaryota; kingdom Viridiplantae; phylum Streptophyta; class Pinopsida; order Cupressales; family Cupressaceae; genus Sequoia; species Sequoia sempervirens. The sequence continues at coordinate 14,931 of VDFB02074901.1, forward strand.
GCTTTAGAAGTTAGCTCCAGTACCAAGCTTAGCTCTATAACTGGAAAAGAGACTCCTAATTTGAAATAAGTAATTTCCTAAGTTTGCCATCATCTATGGCTAACCTACACCTTTCGGGCATTGGTATGATGCGAACGGCACGATAGTCTATTGATATTCATTCCCAAGGTCCTTTTGGACGGGTACTCAATTTGGTAGAAAGTATCTAATGCATCCAATGAAAGGTGGGTAAAGGTAAACAACTAGTATTGGACTTGGAATATGTGAGTTTGCATCCCACTCACATAGATTTGTGAGGTTTTTATAGTATACTGCTTTGTAGTGAAAAATTTATAATAGTCTCGGAGAGGGAGCCTACTTGTTGCAATGAGCTAGTTTAGGTTATAGATTTAGGTTTTCTTATTTTCTTCACTATTTTCCCTTCTTGAATAACCCTCTTTCCCAAACATTCAAGAATATAAATAGCAACCTATCACTACCTTTATCAGCAACATATATGATCTTAACTTCTTGAATAGCAGTTAGATGGCAAATATTTTAGATACTGATTCATTAAAAAAAGCTCAACTTATTTTCTCCTTTATTTTTCCATATTCATTATATTTTCCCGAGACAAGAGAGATAGGAAAGTGCTAGATTAAATTTCATGGAAACCACTGAGGTCTCAATCATTCTTTTACAGCCAATTAGTTGTCCGCAGCCTTTTCCAGGCAAATTTGGAATGACGTAAAGAACAAGAAGGTGGAAAGTTGTTGTAGCAGATTTAACCATTTCAATTCATTTATATACCTTTCTAATACTGATAATATGCTCAACATTTAGAAAATAACATTCACAACACAGCAGGCTAAACTATGTTTTTCCTCTTACCCCTCGGTAGTTGGTTTTCCCGGATCTTAGAATAGGTTGCAATGGAACTGAATCTTGTGTAACAATACCGAGTGGCTATTCCTTCCTAACATAGCCAATCCATCAATTGCAACTCCATCTAAGGACATTTGAAGGAAAGATAGATGCAAAGGAGGAACAAAGGGTAGGTGACCTGCTTGGAGGTGTAATTTGACTATAAAAAAATACATTTTCCAGACTGACAATCCTAAGGGCTCGTGGGTTTGCAAGCTTAGTTGTTATGGGGCGATTTGGACTAATAGTCATTTAATTTACACTAAAATAGCAAGCAACAATCATACCATAGGTTGCGGCAATTGCAGGATGGCATCAACTAAACTATTAGAATATTAAACCTAAATTTTGCCATACAAAAAAAGGGAAACGAATTCAAAAAAGGAAGAGAACTTGTTAATATGTCATCCAGCTAGACTCTGCACCTCAGGACAAATTCTACTCTGCCTCTTCTGAATCATCCTTGTTCCTGCTCTTCTAAAAACTGCCTTTTTTTACTCTGAAAATCCTCATTTTATTGCTGCCTTTTGTTTTGTTTGTACTTTTTTTCCATATGGGTTGATGAGATGACCCTTTTTGTTTATCATTTATTTGTTTATTTTCTTTTTCTTCCTTAAATTAATGAATAATTTTATTTTTTTCTTTAGATTTTTGTCTTTACCTTATGTGTTCTATTTTTTGATTCTACATTTAGTATTATATAAATGTATTTTAGTGACTTAGCATTAGTCCTTACCTTAGGTTGTTGGACTTGAATTGGGATTAGTATTGTGCCTTCACAACATAAGCAGAGTGAGCGATCAATGTAATTGATGGAGTGTCACAAATCTCCAGGTTACATGTAGGTTTTGGACAATCCTTGCAAACTCAAACTATAAGTAAAAGAATCATTTAACCCTATATGTACCTAATACCTGGTTAGGTGAACATATTGTTGGGAAAAAGTTCCTAGCAGGGTCTTGACAATAGGGTTGGCATTACAATCCATCTGTCTCTCTCCACTAAACCATAGAGTCTGTCTCACCCTAAACCTTGGGTACCTACAATTAAATCATATTCCTTGCACAATTCCGCTGAACCATAGAGTCTATCTCACCTTGAACCTTGGGTACCTACAATTAAAGCATATTCCTTGCACAATTCCACAAAACCAATATTAATCCAACCTAGTCGAAAACATAATCGGTGCATCAAATTTTTTATAGACAACACAATAATAATAGCATTCATTAATATTAAATATTAGAGGGTTCAAACCATCCCATACACACACACACAAACGAACAATGTTTGCAAATACAAGTTCCAGCCCTAGTCCAAATTACGACAAGACTAGGGATCTCATAAGAAAATAAAAGGGTTCCTAGGGCTTGTGATATACTCCCCTACTTAGGGTTAAGTCATCTTGGATTAATTAAACAAGTTTGGATATTCAATTTTAAATACATTTTCATCTTCCTAGGTGACTTCGGGTTCCCCATAGTGGTCCTAGAGGACCTTAACTTGTTGGATGGTTTGGTTGTTTAGCTATAGGTTGTGCTTGTCTATGATTGTGAGTGGTTTGAAGTGGATATCTTTGGCCTCTTCTACCTATAGTGTCTTCCAACCAATTACATATGTGGGGTCAACAATATATTTTTTAAGTAAAGATACATGGAATACATTATGAATGTGTGTGAGAGAGATGATGGAAGAGCTAGTTGGTAATCCACACATCTAATATTTTCAAGTATCTTAAAAGGTCCAATGAATTAGGGAGCTAATTTACCAGCCTTGCCAAATTTTATTGAGATTTTTGAGGTTTGAAACAAATAAACACCCTGTTGCCTATTTTAAATTCACTTGGAGTTCACCTTGCATCTGCATAGCTCTTTTTATGATCTAAGTCTTCCTTTAGTCTTTCCCTTAAAATTTTTACTTGATGATCATATTATTGGAGTAGCTTTGGCCCAATAAGTACAAGATTGTCTAAACAATAGTTGAAAAACTCAGACTCGACAATAACTCGATAGGCTCAAAAATTTTAAAAACTTGGAACTCACAAAAACTCAAAAAAAAATTGACAAATTTATTGAACATTTTAAAGTACACAATTTTTTAAAATATTCCTCAAAAACACACATATATACTAAATTTGTAGAGCATATTACCTATAATCAATGGAAAATTAGATTTGTTAGATTGTTAGATTAATAACATCAAAATCCATTGAAAATAACGAAGCACAAAGGAAAAATGATGAAAACGAAAGGAACGATATTACCATAAGTCTTCCTCTTCCATGCTTCACCTTCGTTACACCTCCTAGCTTGCAGTAAAATGTTGCCCTTAGATTCGTGTATGAGCAATTATGAAAAATGAAAAGACTAAAGAAAGTTTTGAAGGATTTATTCAAAATCTAAATGCCTATGCCTATTACCAATGCCTATGTCTAAAACAAATGCCAATATTGAAATACTAAAATTGCCTATGACCATAAATGTAAAAATAAATGCCTATAGTAATTACGCAAAATGTCAGCATGTGTGTGTCCTTGAAAAATGAGAAGAAGATAGCATTTTATAGAAAAGGCCATTTCAAATGGACGAATGAGATACATTAAAGACGAGAATCTAAAATGGACGATCCAAATTTAACCCGAGAATCCCTAATTAGGGTTAAGGAAAAATCCTTAATCGAACGTTCAAAATAAAATCAGATCGACGGTGGAGAATAAATGAGACAAATTACTTAGATAATGAAGATTTTCGTAAAGTCAAGAAGATAAGATTGCCTGATTTGCAAGATTCGAAAAATCAAAGAGATAAGATGTGGACTAAAGATAAGATTTGGAAAATCAAGAATCTGCCTGATTGCTTGATTTTTGGAAGATTAGTTACTAATTTGAATTAAAATAATTCAAATTATGGATTTTGAGAGATAATAAATAATCTTTTTCAGATTATTTATCCAAAAGGACTGACACTTAGGATTGACATGACATTTTAAATAATTTACTTTATTTAAAATGAGAAGAATATGAAATTAGCAATTAAATAATTAAATTTTAATTATTTAATTTAGGAGATAAGACCAATTAATTAAATTAATCAATTTATTTAATTAAGACAATCAGTGACGTATTAAATAAATAAATGAGATTCATTTATTTAATAATCAATAAGAATTAAATGCAGAAGAGGGAATTAAATAAATTAAGAAATTTATTTAATTAAAGAAAGACTTAGATAGTTAATGAAGTATTAATAAATAAATAAATTTATTTATTTAATAATCATGATGAATAAATGACATGAATTAATTAAATAATTATGAATTATTTAATCAATAGTCGAATGTGGACCAAGGACATAATTAAATGTCTTAATTATGCTAGGACAAAAGTAGTAAAAATGAAGCTTGCAGGCCTAGGTCATTTTTAGGTGTCTACATTTTGCCCCTCTTTGTCATAATGTGTTTGTCGCATTGTGACAAAGAAAACAAGTCAAAAAATGCCCCAGTGCAAAATAAGATGAGGAAGAATGACGAGGAGGGTTACAATATGCCCCCTCGAGAGGATAGACAGGTTCCAAGAATACGGGTATGCTCTCAAAATTAATGAGAAGACTAGAATATGAAGAGACAAAGAAATGTTAATGAAAAATATATGGATGGTGATATGGATGCAATGCCTATATGAGATGAGCGAGAGAAGATGACAAGACTAAAGAAGATGCATGTTAGTTCCTAGACCAAATCCTTCAAAACATTGCCATAGGACTTTAATATTTATTGCTCTTAATCATCATTGGGCAGTAAAAATGACACAAATGGATAACAAACACCATGATATGACATAGATCAAGGTGTGCAAGGTCGTACCATTATGTAAGACAAACAGTCATAAACAAGGATGATCATGACTTATACCAAGAGCATTATTGCCCCAATCTTTTTGTCATAATCAACCACAAGTAGAAAAAGACAAGTACAAAAGATGACACATCGTTGCTCCTTTAAATCATGTTTCCAGGACATCCTTGAGAAACTAGTGACATGATTGACAAAATACAAAACAAATAAAGCCCTTACCATGATATGTCGTCATTTTTCTAAATAATTGCTAAAATGTCATTGGCATGGTGGTATGTTATCAAGTATATACATTTAGATTTCATCCTTTCTTGATAATGTATGGCTTGATTATTTTTTCACCGAATAAAGTTGCGATTTTGGAACCACACACAAGAAAGGATAGGAGAGTTTAGTGATTAAGCCACATAAGCAAGAACTCAATCGTTATCAAATAATAAATTTTCCAATTCATTAGAAATACTGAATAGACTAGCAGTTATTCCTCAATGATGGGAGCCTGGGCTATGTTCTCAACTCACATATTGAAGCGACGAAGCCAATACTTTAATGGCAATTTACACTACTTTGAATTTGAACCATTTGGTAACCATCAACCAAGTATTAGAAAGGAGGGAAATGAGAAGTGAGAACATACCTGCAGTCATGCGCCGCCGCCATTGTCGTGCCCTGAAACCCTAAAAAAAATTGTGATTCCTATTCACACTTTTTCATTGCCTTTGGGACAAGTTTTTGGTGAGTGCAAGGGAAAAAATCAAACGTTTTTGCTCATTTTTCAGATAAAGTTGCTGTACTTTTTAACTGTAACTTGGCGCCGAATAAAACTGCAATTAACTTGCTGACCCTTTTCCTATGCGATTACTCACAAGTATTCCAAGTACTCGACGAGTATTTCAACACTATTCTAAACCATCCCACCCTATAGGCGTTCTCCACTTCCATATATCACTTTGAGAGGTACCATTTGAATGCAGGGTAGTAGCAAACTCAATTAGGCGGATATACTCCTCCCACATAAGGTGGGGTCTAGGGCAATTTCTAGCCCCAACCCTTTTTGCACCCGTTTAAGTCTTTAATCTAAAAAGTAGGGGCTGTTATTGTTGAGGAAAATATTCTAATTTATCTTGTAACATTTTATTTTTTGTTTCATAGGACCCTTTGCTCCTTCAAAATAGATCCCCAAATGCCCCATGGGACCTCATCCTTAGTGGGTTGATTGATTGCTTACATCTATTGCATATCTTCCATAATTTAGTTTAACTTTTTTTGATTGCTCATCTATATTGTGGTGGTAAGTAATGCTAAAAATGAGTTTGGTACCCAATGTGCCCATAATAGCGATCCAAAACCTAGAGGTATCTAGAAAATAATCAACTTTGGCATCCCATGCAATCTGACGATTTCCTTTATGAATCTCTTAGCCAATAGTGGGGCATCATCCTCCATGTTTCTTGGTATGAAGTGTGCCACACTGATCAACTTATAGACTACTACTTGAATACTATCATGTTAGTTCCAAGTTTTGGGTAAACCTATCACAAAATCCATAAAAATTATCGTTCATTTATGCCAAGGAAAATTGTGAGGATAGAGAGTTCTTGTAGTACGACTATGGTTTTCCTTGACTCACTAGTATTCTAGACATTTGGTGACACAATTAGCTATTTCCTTCTTCATTCTTGGCCAAAAGCAATGAATTTTTAAATCCACATACATTTTTGTTGTACCCCAAAATGTGCTTGATAAGGCACATTGTGGCATGATGTGAGGATTTTCAATCTTAAAAGCTCCTTCTTTAGATGCATAAATTTGGTATAGATAACAAACGCTACCATTATCCCCCACATGATATTGTACTGAACTAGTCCCTTGTTGCATTTCTAGCCTTATTTATTGACAAAAGGGATCTCTTATTTGCATTTTCTTAATCTTTTTTGATAATTCAAACCTTAGCTAGGTGATTCTAGCTAATCTAGCCCTTCAACTTAAGGCATCTACAATTTGGTTTTATTTTCCCTTAACATATAAAATATCTATCACATAATCACTTAGGAATTCCAACCACTTTCTTTGTCAGGCATTTAAAATAGGTTGTGTGAACAATAATCTAGCCCTCCAACTTAAGAAATCTACAATTCGGTTTTATTTTCCCTTAACATATAAAATATCTCTCATAATCACTTAGGAATTCCAACCACCTTCTTTGTTAGGCATTTAAATTAGGTTGTGTGAACAAATATTGAAGTCTCTTGTGGTCAATGTTCAATTTAAATAGTCTCCCTAGCAAATTGTGCTTCCATACCTTTAATGTGTGCACAATTGCAACTAGCTCTAGATCATGGGTGGGGTAGTTAATTTCATGATCATTCAATTTCATAGACTCAAAAGCAATCACATACCCATTTTGCATCAAAACTCCTAACCCATCCAAAAAGGCATTTATCCAAAATACAAACTCCTTTTCCAAGTTAGGCACTTACACAATTCATGCAGTGGTAAGAGCTTCCTTCAATTGTTGGAAAGTAATGTTACATTTCTTGGTATATTAATTTGTTTTCCCTTTTCATTGAAGAGAGGTTATGGGTTTTGCTACCTTAGAGAAGTTTTCTATGAATCTTTGAAAATATCTCGCCAATCCCATAAAGCTTCTTACCTCTACCAGATTCTTGGAGATAGACCAAACTACAATTTCTTGAATTTTGGTTGGGTCCACTATGATTCCTTAGGCTGATATAATATGTCTGAGGTAGTGTACCTTTGGCTAAAAGAAGGAACACTTAGATAGTTTCCCATATAAATTATGCTCTCAATCTTTGGAGTACTATTCTCAAATTATCTTCATGTTCTCACGGATTCTTAGAGTAAACTAGAATATTGTAGACCTAGAAACACCAACAAAAATTTATCCAAATAGTTGTGGAAGACATGATTCATAAGGCTCATATAGGTGGAGGGGGAAATTTGTTAGATTGAAAAAGTACCACTAAGAACACATAATAGCCATACCTAGTCTAGGAAGTTGTTTTTGGAATATCATCTTCTCTAATCCTTGGCTAGTGATATCTTGACCTTAGATCTATTTTAGAGAAGATAGTAGCTAGCTCCCTTCATTTGGTCAAACAAATCATCAATTTGAGGAAGGAGATATCTATTTTGGATGATCACCTTATTTGACATCTTATATTCAATGCATGATCTCAAGGTCCCATCCTTTTTTCTTAATGAAAAACATTGGAGCACTCTAGGGAGACACACCTACCAAATCAATCCCTTCTCTAGTAAGTCATGTAATTGCATCTTAAGCTCTTGTAGTTAAATATTATTCATTGTATAGGGGGGCTTTGAAATAGGCTCAACCCTTGAAACTAAGTTGATGGAAAAATCCATTTGCCACTTAGGAGGTAAGCCTGAACATCTCTTCAAGAAAGACATCTTGGAATTCTTAAGAATTAGATGATCTTCTATGCTAGGAGTTGGGTCTTCATTACCCTTCTCCACCTTTATCAGATAGATTTTACTTCCCTTCCTCACTACCCTCTTGGCTTGCATGGCCAAGATCATTTGTATCATTAATGGTCTCTAGATTCCCTAGAGTAACATTTGTTTCCCTTGATCATATGAACACTCAATCTTCTTATGGTAATAGTCCAACTTGGCTTGTTGCTTCTTAAACCAATCCATCCCTGGGATTAGACCATAAGATCCTAATTGATTGACACATAGATTTACTTTAGTCCTTATAACACCTAGGTCAATTTCAACTTCCCATAAGAAGAATTCGATCTTTTGAGTCTTACCAAACCCAAACCCTATGTCCATCTCCTCTCAAGTTAGATTTATTATCAATGTTACATTTTCTTATCATATTAGGAGAAACAAAAGTTGTTTGTGGTTCTTAAGTCTTCCAAAATAGAAAGGGGTTGGTTGTGAAGAGTACCTTGAAGCTCTATGAGTAAGGATTGATTGTTGGCTTGACAATTATCCATGTTGCATAAATTCAAGCGGGTGGCTTGTTGGTTTTATTCAAATTCTTTGAGCACTCATTTTTTGTAGTGGTCACCTCCACATATCCAACATTCTACCACCAAACCCGCTCTTTTGACTTCCTTGCCTCTAGGCGGATCAACCTATCCCACTTGCCTTGATCTTTTATGTATTTTGTCTTCCTTTTTTCTTTTTCTTTCCAAGCCATGGTTCCTTCTATAGTTTTGACCTCTTTTACCATTGACGTATTTTCTTAGAATTCCTATTTTTATTGTCAAAATAATTGGATGAATGGGATTTTTGTTTTCATTCCTATTTTCTTTCTCTTTTTCTTCAGCAACTAGGGCTACTTCAATAGCTTGGTTCAATATTTTGGGTCAAGTGAGCTTGGTTGCAAATAAAAGGTTCTTATTTAAACCCAAGGTAAATTTGTTTACATGGTCTTTTTATTTCTTCATATAGTGGACGTGGTAGAGTAGGCCCAAGAACTTAGCTTTATACTCTGCTACTAAAATTTCCTCTTGGTGCAATGAGTGGAATTATGTCATCTTTTGAACTCAATGATGAGTCAATAGATACTCCTTGTGGAATGGCTTTGTAAACTTATCTCAAGTCAAATGGCTTAAATCATACTTTTTTATCTCCACTAGGTGGTCCAACCATAGTGATGCTTATTCTTCTAACTAATAAATGGAAATTCTAGCTTTATTATTAGTATTCAAATCCAATAACCCAATATACTTATTCATCTCAATCAATCACACTTCGACTACATCTCCACTCCTCATCCCATAAAACATAGGAGATTACATTTACTTCAATTCTCTATTTGATGGGTCCTTTCCCATTCCCTATTGTTTCCCTTGTAATAAATGATTGAAGGTGGGAATTCTTGAGGTAATCTTATATTCCTAGCATGTAGGCCCATTGAGGTCTCGAATTGGCTCCTCAATTCCTATACCATTGTTATGATTGGTCCCTTTCTCTTTCTACCTCAACAATTCTTCAATTTGTTGCTCTTGTGATGCTATTTTGTGCAGATGGAATTCATCTCAACCTGCAACTCCTCCAGTATGGTAGGAGGTAGGGACAATGCACCCCTCCTCACATATGTATTTTCAATGAGAGTAGGACTCACTCCCCTCCTTAAAATATTCTTCATAATGGTAAGTTTCTTTTATGAGGTAAAAGAGTATTATTTTAATTTAATTTACTAACCTGTCTTTCAAATTACTTAAAATTTCTTTGTTGTCAAGATTAGAATTTTTGGAAAAATTCCTAAAGGTAACATATTACTTAGAAACATTTCATAAAACCTATCTTCAATGAAATCCTTAGTACCATCATGATAAAGTGTAATATTTTCATAATTTCTCATTAGTAGTTACTAGCTTTACTTAAACATGACGATGGTTAATTAATAGTATATTTACACACATAGTTCCTAGTTACATCTAGTAAGAGTTTCCTCCTCTTTGGGTTCTTCCTTTTTTGAGGTTTCTATAGCTATAGACAAGCTAGCATGCACATGATTGCATTTTGTAATTTCTTTCTCAAAAAGGGAAAGTGCATTATGCCCACAGCCAAAAGGAAACTTTTGAATAGTTGGTGGCTTGGATTCGAGGGTAGGGCAAGGGAATTTCTTTGGTGGATTCAAGTTCTTGGAAAATTCAACTACTCCTTTTCCCTTTTGAAGTTTCAAACATTTCAAAGTTATTGCTAGTGGTTTTGAATTGGATATGGCCTTGAATTCGATTTTAGGTAATGTCATAAGAATTCCCTTAGAACCATTTGGGTCATTATTTCAAGGGATTTGTTCACCTAAGGCCTTCTTTCTCCCTTTTTTCCCACAACCCATGACTATGAACCAAGTAATGAGATGAGCACAAACGAAATTGCGAGATCCAGTTCCCAAGGTTGAAATATATGCTCTTATACCAATGTAATAATAACTCCAAATTGACCCAAATTACTACAAAATATTTTTTTTTAATATAAAGTGATTCAAATCACCATAAACAATAGAAGTAAGAACTAAATAACTCAAGGAGAAGCCATGCAATGTAGTACCAAACACCTAATCAGAAATATAATATTTCCATGAAATCATCTAATACAATACAAATTTGAATATGACAATATATTTGATGAAGGTTAAATGTCACTAGTAAATGAAATCATACCTTATTTGTTCTCCTCAAGCTTATCTTGCCCATGGTTCAAAAGAGGGTGCAATATGATCTAGGCAACCAAGTGGATATAAGTCCCTATTTTCCCCATCCAAGTAGATAATATGGCCTATTGAGAGATGCAAATGACATGCCCCACCATGGGGAGAACAACATTCACCAATCAGATCACAACCATATTGCAAAATAAAACTCAACAATGAAATTAATAAAGGTTAGCAAGGGGGCTGACTAGGAGAATATAATTATTCATTATTATTTAAAGGCATTCTAAGACAAAAATTCATTATGAAGGGATGCATCCCTTGCAAAGGCTATGGCATTAGTGAAGAGGTGTGACTCCCTCTCATTTACAGATATAAAATGGAGAACAAAGCATTTGGGAGATAGATCATTCAGAAATTAAAAACATCACAAGCAATTCATCATATGAATTCATAACTTCTTATTACAAACAACTAGTCATTCAACCATATATAATTATAAAAAATCACTCATGAATTATTCAAAAAAAATTAAATTATTATTTAAGGATTGAATTTTCAATCCATCAAGAAATATATAAATCAACAATAGTCTAGCAAATACATCAAGTTATCAATTTTGAATTCTAGGTAGTATTTACAAATCGAACGAGATCTAAGTTCATAGGGTAGATTAAGGGTTGGAAGGACAGGTTATTTTCATTCCCTTGACAAGCTAGGGATGGGCTCCTTGGTAAATTATCACCATTGAGTTAGGGATGGGGTCCGTTAATTTGATAGTCTTACAAATTATTTTTAGAGAATTCATGAGTTGATCAACTTTGGGTATTGTGCTATAATTTATTGGTTGAAATATATATCATAAATTCATAATCTTTGATAAAACTATTATCATATTTTGAATGAATATTATTGTTTTAAATAATATCCCAAAATGGGACATTACAATTGGTATCAATGCTTTAATTTTGGTAGCCTGAGGATAAAAAAATAAGTATATGCAATTGAGCCAAAGAGCTCAAAGGGCCTTGGAAAGAGAGAGGAGAAAACTAGAAGAAATTCAAGGTAATCAAATAAGTGATCTTAAGGGAAATCAAGTCAATGAATTGAAAGCTTATATGTAGAGACAAAAACAAACAACACAATTGCTTCTCAAAGCAATTCAAAACATGAATACCATTAGCGCTCTCATTCCTAACCAAACCAATGGAAGAAATGTTAATTCAAACCATTCTGAGAATAAAAATAGGACTCCATTAATATTTTCACCTAGAGTGACAAGGCCTACATTCTTACCAAGAGAGGAGCAATCACGAGAAGAAGAAGAAGAAGAAATTAACATGGCAGCAAATGGCATTGATGAATGTGTGGAAGCATATTCAAGAATTGATCCTAACCTTAGAAGGAATATTCCATTTAAAGAATATTATAATGCAATGTCAAGAAATACATCAAGAGGAGAAGTAAGGCATCCTAACAAATATTAATGACAAATAGTAAGTAAGATGACTCTTCCCACTTTTAATGGTTCAAGAAAGGTAACTGCCTAATCATGGGTTGAAATACAAGTTACCTATCTTTCTCTTAGTCCCATGTCGGAAGACAAAGATATTAAATTTCCATATTCACTAAGAGGGAATAGAACATGAATGGTGGCATCATGGAATAATCACACAAGGGCATAAGCTCATTTTAACATACGATGACTTTACACAAAGACTTATAGAAAGGCTTGATAGGAAGAACCCGAAGATGTATTTAAGGAGTTCACACACCTAAGAAAACAATGTTCCATGGAAGAATACGTAACAAAATTCCAAATGATATCTATCATGGTGTTGGATATTATTGAAAGTAGACTCAAGTTTTTATTTATTGAAGGAATCTCCAAATAATTTAGAGGTGTAGCATCGTAAATTGTCACCCTTGACAATTTCACACTATTTTTTGATCCCTCCTATGTGAATGGACCTAATTGCATTCCTAATTTCCTAAATTATGCATTCTATGGACCATTTTAACATTTATCAAGGAATCAAATACATAAAATTGAAGTGGACATTTAATATTTTTCTCCTGACACTTTACACCCCACAAAATAGGGTCAGGACAATGACGCCCTAGGTGACTTGGTCCCCCTATTTTGGCTCCAATTTTTAATATGTTAGAGTTGGTAATTTATTATTTGAATTTAAAATTTCAAATATTGGATATTAGGATTTGATTTGTGGGAAATTAAATTCATTATGTATAAAAACCCATTCATTGCATCATTTGAGAACTAAGTGGCAGTTATTGAAAGTATTTAGTGATCAAGCAATTATTATCAAGTCAAGAGTAGTCAAGAGCAAGATCATTGCAACATTTCATTGTCAAGGATTCATGTCAAATTTTATGTGTGTTTGTTCATGTTGGTGCATACATTTTGTTTGTGAGGACTAACCCTTGCAAAGGAATCCAAGCCAATTTACAATCAAGCCTTGAGGAGATTTGCATGACTTCATTCCTTCAAGGAATCAGATCTAAGTGGTAAGTTGCATCCATTGTTGATTTATCATTCATCTGTTATTTATTCTCCTCAATTTAAGGATAATCTCTCTTTTATCAATTTTGCCATTGTGGAGGTGGAAAAACCAGCATGGGGTTTGATAAAGGAAAGCCCCTATATGGAATAGCCCTTCCTCTCTCTTTGAAACTTCAAGTTACAAATCTAAGGAAGATCAGAGGAAGATTGAAGAAATTTTTATCATTGTTACATTCAAGCCCTACAACTTGACAAGATAATAAAACTCAATTATCTCAAGATCTGATGAAGATTTGACAATGGGATCCGAAAGCAAGAAGCCTTTGATTAGACACCCAAGGATTGTGAAGACAGAGTTCAATTTCAGTTATTAGGACATAAGCACCTTGAGTGACTTATCCCTTCAAATTTAGCTCCAAATTTATATGATAGGTGCACAAAACTCCGCTCTTTCCAAATCTATTGTTGAAATTCAGTTTTGTAGTTTTCTTGTTACAAAAAAGTTGCATTTTCATATTAGGTCACATAGTTTTATTAAGTCAATAAAATAAAATAAATTTCAATCAATTTTCCAAGGCACAAAAGGATTAGATCCAAGGTTGATTGGACTCACCTTTGAGGTTGAAATTCTATCTATTTACCCTTGTTGATTTGCATCCTAATGTTCTTTGAAAAAGGATTGATGATAGTGATCTAAACATTAGAACTAGGATCCATTTTTCAACTAAATAAGAGGATTGATCCAATCTTTTGAACCATGATCCTTACAAGATGCTATTTGAAAGGCCTTAAATTTGGAAGACTCAAAACCTAAAAATAAGACATGTCACAATGGTTCACACAAGCAACCCTTTGTGAAGGATAAACTGAAACCAAAAGCATTACCTCCTCAATCCAACAAGGAGGAAGAATCTTTGAATGGGATTCAAAAGAAAAACTTATGTTTCCATTGTAGAGACCCATGGAAGCCATGTCATTAATGCTCCAAGAAGGGACAAGTCTATCATGTAGAAGTAATAATAGACAATTAATCTAAGTAGAGAGAATTTGAACCTGAAAGATAGAAGAGGATACAAGATGGTGAAATTTTTTCAAGTGGTACATTAGACACACTTTCAAGGGAACCCAAGTATCACCCCTTTAGAATTCATAGTGTTTTACAAGGAAAAAATGTGACTATCTTAGTGGATAACAGTGCTACACATAACTTCGTTGATGAAGGTTCAGTAATGAGGATGAAGTTAAAAGCTAAATATTTTGAAGGTTTCATGGTAGTCACGGTAGATGGCTTTACTACTCCTTACACACAACAAATTCAACAAATAAGAATTGCCTTTGGAAGACACCAAATAAGTGAATATTTCTATGTATTAAACATGGGATATACAAATGTGGTTTTGGGAATTCAATAGTTACATTCCTTAGGAATATATTATCAATAATTTCAAAATATGGAACTATGTTTCCAACATAATGACCAAGAATTAATTCTACAAGGACTATCAGATGGATCTCCAAGGTTGGTGTCATCAAAACAAATGGAAGGAGCTTTAGGCATGGGCAAGTAGAGTGGGCAATACTATGTATGATCCTTGATAGATCTTCATCCAAAGGAGGGAAGACTATACATGTTGATATTTAATCTATCCTAGACAAGCATAAGAGAGTTTTTAGCTATATTCCACTAGGACTGCCTCCTTAGAGGGGTTTTCAACATACCATTGAACTAGAAGGGGAAAAACCTGTTATTATCACACCTTACTGACACCCAAAGAGATATAAGGAAGAAATTGAAAAAAAAATAAGGATTTACTTGAGATAGGGAATATACATCCTAGTTCTATCCCTTTTGCTTCCTTCATAGTATTTGTAAAAAAGAAAGATGGTACTGTGAGGATGTGTGTATACAATAGGGAACTTAATTAAAAAAAATCAAGAACCAATATCCCATCCATAAGGTTGATGAAATTCATAATGCAATGTACTTCTTCAAGATCGATTTACATTTTGGATACAAAAAAATAAGAATGAGGAGAGAAGATGTTCAAAAAATGTCTTTTAGGTGTCATTTTGGACATTTTGAATTTCTAGTCTTATCTTTTGGATTAACTAATGCCCTAACCACATTTCAATATTACATGAACCACACATTCACTAAACAGTTAAGGAAATTACTTTTGGTGTTATTTGATGATTTGTTGAATTATAGTAAAACTTGGGATGATCACTTGAGGCATATTGATGAAGTTTTGGAGATACTTGAGCAACGATCGCTATTTACTAAAGTGCCCAAATGTGAATTTGGGATGGATGAAATTTAATATTTTGGGCACAAGATCAACACCCAAGGAGTTTGTGTAAATGAAGAAACAATCAAGGCAATAGTAAATTGGACACAACCAAACACTTTCTCATTTAAGGTGATTTTTAGGACTCTGTAGTTATTATAGAAGATTTGTCAAAGGATTTCAAAGTTAACTACTCCATTGAAATATTTGACTAAGAAAGGTGTCTTTTCATGGAGTGAGGAGGTCCAAAAATATTTTGACAAACTCAAAGAAATAATGAGTTCTTGTCCTATTTCAGCCATTCCAAACTTCTCTCTTCCATTTGAATTAGAACGTGATGCTTTTGAGGAGGGTATTGGAGTTGTACTAATGCAAAATAAAACACCCAATAGCTTGAGAGTCACAATCTTAAGGAAACAGAAAGGAGTTATTCTATTTATGATAGAAATGCTAGCTATTATGCATGCCCTAGCCAAGTTTAGACAATACATAGTCTGTGGAAGATTTATTGTCAAGACTGGCCATAATAGTCTAAGATTA
This sequence comes from Sequoia sempervirens, assembly GCA_007258455.2. Taxonomy (NCBI): domain Eukaryota; kingdom Viridiplantae; phylum Streptophyta; class Pinopsida; order Cupressales; family Cupressaceae; genus Sequoia; species Sequoia sempervirens. Next base: position 31,195 of record VDFB02074901.1, read on the forward strand.
TTTTTGAACCAAAAGTATCTAAATCATAGAAAGTAGAATAATGTTGTGGTTGATGCTTTATCATGAAGACCTCACCTATTTTCTATGATGGACATCTATCCAAATTGAAAAAATTCAATACTTGTATCAATATGGCAAGGATGCATTAGCATATGATATATTGGAAGGGAAACTACAAGATTATAAGTACAAGGTGGTGGAGGAGCTCATTCTCTACAAAGATAGAATATATCTCATAATAGGATAAAAAATGAAAGAAAATATTAGGAGCTCGCATACCATGACAATCCATTAGTGGGTCATCAAGGTTATTGCAAAACATACAAGCGAGGGAAATATTTTTGTGGAAAGGTCTCAAAGGGGAAATTTTGAAGCATATTAAGGAATGTATGGTTTTTCAAAGAAACAGGGTAGAAAAAAATTTTCTAGTAGGGTTGTTACAACCTTTTCCAACACCAAATAAAAAATGGGAGAGCATTTCAATAGATTTCATTATAGGACTTCCAAAAGTACAAGGGAAATATTGTATATTTGTGGTGGTGGATCAACTAAGTATGCTCATTTTCATGCAATATCTTCTAAATGTAGAGCACCACAAGTAGTCGATCTCTTATTTAGAAAATATTCAAACTACATGGGATACCTAAGAACATTATTAGTGACATAGATAGTAGATTCCTTAGTTTATTTTGGTTAAAACTCTTAAGTTTTTTGGAATAGAACTTACCTAAGGCACTAGCTACCACCCAAAAACAAATGGACAATCAAAATTATAAAAAAATTGCTTGAAGGATACTTTCAAAATTATGTCACAAGGCCGTAAAATGGCTTGGGTTAAATGGATACATCTTGGAGAATATTGTTACAATAATACCATCATATTTCAATAGGGATGAGCCCTTTCAAAGCACTATATGGGTATGAGGCAGTATCATTTGGAGATTCAATTCTTACCTAAAGGAGAATTCTTGGAGCAAGACACTTGGTGCAACAAAGTGTAGATATTTTAAACACACTTAAAGACAACTTGCATCACACCCAGAATCAACAAAATATTTTTTTTGATCATCAAAGATCTGAAAGAACATTTGAAGTTGGAGACTTAGTCTTCCTAGGTTGCAACCTTATAAAAACAATCCTCTATTAAGAGAAGTGGTGCCAAGAAACTCAAGCCACAATTCTATGGGCCTTATAAGATTATAACAAGGATCAATAAATTTTCTTATGAATTGGAGCTACCAACAAACCATCACATTCATAACATATTTCATGCATCTTTCCTCAAGAAGGTGCTAGGAAAACATGTTATGCCATGTCCAAAGTTACCCCTACTTGATGATGAAGGAAAACTAATTTTGGAACCTAAAGCAATCATTGATATGAGAGGAAAAAAATTAAGGAATAAGGTTATTCTTGAATATTTGGTTAAATGGAAGAATTTTCCTATGGAGGATGCCACTTGGGAAGGAGCATAAGTTTTTGATGATCCTAATTTAAAATTGCTTTTGGACAAGCAATCTTTGGAAGGGTGGACTTCCATGCCTCACCATAGAGATCACAACCTTCACCAATCAAATCAGAGTCATATTGTAAAATAAAACTAGGTAATGGAATTAATAAAGGTTAGCAAGGGGGCTAACTAGGAGAATATAATTCTCTGCGATTATTTAAAGGCATTCTAAGATAGCGATTCATTATGAAGTAGTGTACCACAGGGATGCGACCCCCATTTTTCCCATGATTTTGAGATGGGGATGTCCCCAAGATGTAGGGACAGGTCAGGGACATCCCCCTACTATATCCCCACTGCTGCCAAAGTTCACCAGGGAATCTAGGGAAACATCAGGGATGTCGGGACATCTCCAAGATGTCCTGGGAATGCCTAGGTGTTCCTCGAACATCCTAAGGATGTCTAGGTGTTTCCTAGCTTGGGTGTCCCAAAAATCTATTTATTTATTTATTTTTAAAATTTGTGTGGCTAGGGGAAATCCCTAAAGGAAAGTGGGCCCCCTTCATGCCCTCTAAGATTTACAAAACACTCCCAAATCCTTATTTTTTCCTTACATTTGGATTTCTAAGTTTTCCAACAGCTAGGTGAAGAGGAGAGAAAAGAATGAGATTGAGGAGTTGCAAGTGCAAGAGGGGTGAGAAGGAGCAAGAAGAAGAAGAGGAAGAGGCATGGAGGATTCTGCATCAACTTAGAGGGATTTTAATCATAAAATTCCATAAACATGGATGCAAATGCATATTCATAAATTCATTTCAATGTTCATTGTTCATTTTTCATTTATCAACAAGATTCAACATCAAATTTTAAATTTTATTTTCAAATTTGTTAAACTAGGCACTTACAAAATTTATATTGTTTATTACTATGTCACAATGAGCTCTCATGACATGAGTGAGGAGGTTCATAGTGAAATTGAATCTAAATATGAACTTGAGGCTGGGGGGTGACCATGGGGTCGATCCTAAAGCCTAAACTAGTTCCATGAAAAATGCAACAAGTAGTACAGAGTGCCCCTTTGCATTATTGACATAGTATGCTAGGGGTCCTTTTGATCATAAGTCTCCTCTCAGACAATTTGTAACAAATTTACTAGACATGCTAGGGACATTTGGTGGCACAAGGAAGTGGAAGTGCCACTTTTGTGATCTAGAATGGTATGACAACATTACTAGAGTTAATGCACACCTTGTTATTTAAGGAAATGGTGTGGAGACATGTTCTTTTTTGGCGAAACCAGAAAACCTCAAATATAAAGCTAAGATAAATAAGCTATGGGGTGTTCCTAATGACAGCGTAGCTATACCTATTCCTACTAATTTGTCTCATAAGGAACATGTTTAACAAAACTAGCCACATAGTTCTAGTCATACTTTGTAGACAAGAGTAAGAGTCATGTTAGGTTCATCTTCTAGTGCCCATGCAGAAGAGGGTAAGGGGGAACACAAATTGCAAAGTAACCCCATAGCTAATTTGTTCAGTGTGATGTAGAAGGATAAGATAGATGATGCCATTGAAAAGTTCTTCTTTGCTGATGGCATCTCAATTCATGTACCTCGATCTCCTTATTATAGGGAGATGATGTTGATGGCAGCAAGGGGAGGAGCATCATATGTGCCACTAGGTGAGACAAAGTTGAGGACCACAATCTTGGATAAGAACTATTCTAAGATCAATGTGCTGATGGATAAAATGAAGGAATGTTGGGTGAAGACTAGATGCAGTATAATCATGGATCTAGGTGGAAAAACATGGCCATTTTCCACTCACCAATATCATGGTTAGATGTATGGAAGGCCCATTCTTTCTTAAGCTAGTTGATTGTACAAGGCATCACAAAGATGTTGATTTTTAGTTTCAGGTCCTCAAGGAGGCTATTGAGGAGGTTGAGCCACAAGATGTAGTCCAAGTAGTGATAGATGCAACACATGTGTGCAAAGTTGTGGGGAAACTTGTTGAGGCAGCTTACAGATATATATTTTGGACTCCATGTTGTGTACATGCCATGAACAATGCACTCAAGGACATGGGGAAGATTGAATAGATCAAATTAGTGGTCAGTGATGCTAAATGCGTGCAGATGTTTATCTGTAGCTACCAAACTTCACATGCACTCTTCAGGAGATTCTCTAAGGAGTTCTTGAAATCTACTGAGACCAGATATGTATCTTATTTCATTCACTTGGAGAGAATGATTGAGTTGCAAGATTCACTACAACTCATGGTTATGACATTACATTGGAATTGGTGGAATGAGTCCAAGACAAATTAGGGGAGGAGGGTGAAGGAAACAATGGAGAGTGATGAAAAATATATAGTCTCTATCATTACTTCATTTTTCTAGGTCATCAAATATGGGGATGTAGATGCATCTAACCTTGGAGACGTGTATGAGTGCATTGATTATATGCTTGACTAGATGAGGGTCGTCATACAAGAGAAGGACCCCACATTAGCATTCTACAATGAGCACATTCATCCAATCATTCATCAAAGATGGGACAAGCTCAACAATCCCTTGCACATGGTTGCCTATGTATCGAATCCTAAGTGGAACAGGACTAGGCTTGGTAGGCTTAGACTAATACAAAATGTTGAGGTGAAGGTAGGGTTCTTTAGGGCTATTGAGAAGATGTATGATCCTATAAATGCCACCATGATTTACACTAAGTGGACCAAATTTTATACTCTTTGGTGTTATTTTTATGTGTCCAAGATGGATATGGCAACTATGGCATAGGAGGACCCAATTTTATGTTGGAATTTGCATGGATCATAATCTTTGACTATCACTCTAGCCATTCGATTTCTATCTCAGGTTTCTAGTTCTTTAGCTATTAAGAGGAACTAATCTACCTATAGCTTCATCTACTCTCTTAAGAAGAACAAACTTACCTCTACGAGAGAAAAGAAGCTTGTGGTTGTACATAGTGCTTTGTGTCTCATTGACCATAAACCACTTGTGTACAAAGAGAGTCCAACAACACGATGGAATGTAGAGCCAGAAGAGCCATCAAAAATTGATGAGGATGCTATGAATCCAGATGCAATGCTAGTTGGTATTAGTTTGGAGGAGCTTGACTATGAGGATTCCAATAGTTCTAGTGATGAGTAGTTTGGGGATGATTAGATGCCTCCCTTCACTATATTTTGATTTTTTGTACTTATTTTGATATCATGCTACTCATTGTAATCTTCTTTATGATATTTTGGATATAATAGAGCTCTCCAATTTGACATTTTCATTTCTCAAATTTTATTTAGTATTCAAGTGTTTAAAATTTTAGTATTTAGTATTTGCAAATTTGCTATTTTACCAATTTTCCAAAGTTTCATTTGAAATGTAATTCTTATACATCTTTTTATAACTATTTTTTCAAGTACCATATGTATATCAATGCCGCCCCCACATTGCCCCACTATTGTTGTCCCCCCTATCATCACCCTGTCATCCCCAAACTTAGGCCCTTGGTCCCCCCATCCCTAAAACCCATCCTAGCATCCTCGCATCCCCCCATCAGGAAACTCCATGGAACATTGTTATGAAGGGATGTGCCCCTTGCAAAGGCTATGGTGTTAGTGAAGAGGTGTGACTCCCTCTCGTATAAAGATATAAAAGGGAGAACAAAGTATTTGGGAGAGGGATCATTCAAAAATTAAAAACTTACAATCAACCCACAAGCACTTCAACATATGAATTTAAAACTTCATATTACAAACAACTAGTCATTCAACCATATATAATTGCAGAAATTCACTCAAGAATCATTCATAAAGCATTCAAGTATTATTTAAGGATTGAATTTTCAATCCATCAAGAAGTATAAATCAACAATAGTCTAGAAAATACATCAAGCTATCAATTTTGAATTCCAAGTAGTATTTGTAAATTGGATGGGGTTTGGGCTCATGAGGTGGGCTAAGGTTTGGAAGGATGGGGTATTTTCATGCCCTTGACAAGCTAGGGATGGGGTCCTTGGTATTGTCACTATTGAGTTAGGGACGGGGTCCTTTATTTCAACAATTTTGCAAAGTGTTTCTAGAGAATTCATGACTTGATCAACTTTGGGTATTGTGCTATGATTTATTGATTGGAATATATATCATAAATTTGTAATCTTTGATAAAACTATTATCATATTTTGAATGAATATTATCGTTTTAAAGAAATCCCAAAAGTGGACATGACATTCAATCATGCTAGCTTATCATGCACATATCTTAATCTTTATCAATGATTTATTGACTCTAAGTATGTTTACAATGGATTCCATTATAATTATCTTTGCCAACTAAGGGCAATTAGTGACAAGTACTGCTCAATATTGTATGGTTTTTTTCCTTTATAATTGTTTGGTGGATAACTATATGCTAAGCTTTTATGATTGGCAATATACAAAAATGTTATGTCCTCAGAAGTACAATATTTATTAGTATTACTATTGTGGATTTGAATTTAAAATTACTTTATGTGTTTATATTTTCTCATATATATGTGTTCAAATAGAGACCAACTAATGTAGGTTCAATCTATTATTTGTATGTTGGTAATTTGATCCCAAGACCTATATGACCATGTGTATAGATTAATGGGCCATTCTATGTTGTGTGTAATTGTAACCAAATCAACTTGCCCGATATTTGTGAATTCTTGTGATATCTTGATTATGCATACTTGGTTATAAGATGAATCCTCACATCAAAACTAACTTTGACATAGGCATGGTTAGCTAGTTGTCATCAATATTGTGTAGGTGATGGATGCCAAGAGCTAACTTTCTTATCCTAATGATTAGCCAACTTCCATTAGTAATATTAATATAGAGGATACCAAGAGTTATCCATGATATAAATACAAGAGTGGTTTAGCTATCACTAGTACTTTTTAGGTGAGAAATGTTTGAAGGTAACCGTGATATCTTAAGTTTTAGCCAATTGTCACCAATATCTTGAAAGTAATGGATGCTAAGAGCTAACCACGATATAATATGGCTTAGTTGGTTTTCACTAGTACCATGCAAGTGATGGGCACCAATAGCTACCCCATACCAATTTGGACCAACTTTTTCCAATGGCATGGAGGTGATAGATGTAAGGATCCACCAAATTGAATGGTTTAGTAGGTTGTAGACATCTAACTAAGGGCTTCATGTGTTGTGTTGTTACACTTATGTCTTTTTCCAATGATGACAAGTAGCATGGATGTTTTTTGTCATCACAACTAGAAGTGAATTGGGAAAAAGGATGGGATTCATGATGTAGTATGGGATGTACTAACATTTCCTCTTCCCAATTGGAATATACTTAAGGGATTATTTGCTAGTGAACCACGTAAAGGGTAAGATTCTTACAAAAGGGTTGCAAACACTTCATTTTTAGTAGCTTCTCACCATGTGTACATATGGTGTTATTGAGTTATTCACATTGTATATGTGGTGTATGCTTAAGCTAGTCTCTATATATGTGACCCATGACTAAGCTAGTCACATTGTGTATATATGATATTTGCATGAGCTAGTCAAATTATGTTTATACGTGTGAGCTAATCACATTGTGTATCTATGATGCACGTATTAGTTGGTCCCTAGGTGGTTTTGTATATGTTTGTACACTAATGTTGTCATTCAACTACTATTTTATGTGGACTGAACTAGAAGCAAAAGTCCAATTAATGGTTGTGATTTAAAAAAGAGGTCAAAGATCTCATCTTGGATGTGGGGATGAAGACTCTATTATTGGTGCACAAACTATGAAGCCTTTGATTCCCAGAAAAAGGATATGTACGCAAGGCCATTGTGAATGAAGCATTGTGGTTTAGGTCTAGGTCTAGGAATAGCCTTAAAATTGGAAGTGTTGTATTTAGTGCATGAAATTATGGTAAAAGATTGGTGCTAGGTCTATTGTTGGTAAGGTTGTGAATTGGCACTTATAAATTGAATAGAAGTTGCTTGGTTGATTACGATAGTATTTGAGGTGTAGTGAAAAAAAAAGAAGTTAAATAGTATCTAGGTGTAGTTATTACACAATGAAATGACATTTCTAATTAGTACATAAGATATTTAAATGAATTTTTCATCCTATATACAATCAAGGATCTTATCATTGTACCATTTTTTATTCAATCTCTCTCCTTTTTCTTTTATGATCAGAAGCAAATAAAAGCAATTTTAATGACAGAATGAAAATGTTTTGATTAAAGAATTCTTGTCTTCCAATGGGAAACCAAGATTTTTCTCCCAAAGAATATATATGGTTTCCGATTGTCAATTTTTTTAATGTTTGGTCAATATGCACTCGAATTTTGGGTAGGGGCTCACTTTGTTCAAGACGGAAAGACAACTTTTGATCAAATTTTCAAGGTAACGGTGACCTGGTACTAAGTTTCTTGTCTAACAAATTTTTATGATTAAAAACATAATGGCTGGTATGCACTTCTGCAAGAACTAGATTTTCTGCACATCAGCTTTAAATATCCAACCCGTCCAGACGTGCAGATTTTCTGTGATTTATGCTTATTTGTCCATTCTGGAAAGGTGACTCTGTTAAATTCCACTCTAATTGTAACGCCAAAATCATATGATTACATATCAATAAATTCCCAATACTCAAGGTTGCAGATTCCCTGCGCCCTCCTTCATTGCACCAGACAGCTCAGGCCGTTATTCGGAATTGAAAAGCGAATTTTTTTGTCGGGAAGGTACTCTAGTCTAAGGGTACTGCAAAAGTAAGCTTGAGCAGCGTTTCTCTTGGACTGTGAGCAAATTTACATGGAGCGTTGGCTTCACCCCCAGTGGCCTCTCAATGGAGAAGTCAACTTTGACATGACCTCGTTATCAGAGAGGCAGGCCGTGTGTGAAGCGCAAGTGTTCGGCACCTTCGCCCAGGGTATTCAAAGTTGTGGGAATTCCGAGCAGGGATTTTGGCAAGATGAACAAGAGGGGTCGCATCGTTGGGAGCTGGACTCCCTGCCTGATTACCAGAGCCCGCTGGATCAATTGCAGGGATGTAGTGATTTCCAGATCTTTACCCCTTCCCTTATCCATGATGAAGATGAATGTCTGCCGCAGCTTAACGTGCCTGTATGGCAAGCTCAGCCAGGCATCTCGGAGGCATGCTGTATAGAACCGCCCGCCAAGCGTCCAAGGAGTAGCTACTTTGATATGGTGGACAACACAATGAAGAACACCCTGCACGGCGCTGCTCCTCCTGTGCTCGGTAGGGTTTTATACCCGTCGGCGTCCGCTACAGAACGACCGAGCGAGGTAGAGATAGAGCGTCTGCAGCGCCTGCCGCTATTTCAGAGCTACAGAAAACAGCCTTACTCTTTGGTGAAACCGCAGAGCATCGCAGCCCGTCGAAGGAGAAGAAATATCCGTGATAAGATTCTATCTTTGGAGAAACTGATACCTCAGGGCGCCAAACTGGACATGGCCAGAATGTTGGAAGAGGCTGCAAAGTACATCAAATTCTTGGAGGCGCAGGTTCAGGTTTTGGAAACTATGCCCGATGCTGATCGGAAGCAAGACTTCGAATCAAACCGTAAGAGTGCCGGGAATAATCTGAATATTTGTCTTAAATCAAATGTTAAGGAGGTGGCGAACGGAAAGTTGTCCTCACAAATGCTTTAGCAGTATGGAGATCAGGTTTTGAATCATCTTCATTGAAGTTATCTACTAACCAAATGATTTACAGTTTACTGAATTCATCTAGAATCCAGAAGCAACTCTTCAGTGCGGGGAAAATCCTCGTCAGCGTGGAGCAGATGGAAACGCTTGCATCTGGACGGCGTGCTCTATCCTCTGATTTCTCTAATTTCCTCTTCGACTAATATTTATGCGTCTTATTTTGCCCTTAATTACACAGTTGATTTTAAAGTGCTCCAGGTTTTATTTTGTAATGGCGGATCTGTAACTTTACGAGACAAACATTTCGGGTTTTGTGAAATTTTGGCAGAAACAGAATTTTGACACAGTTGATTTTAAATTGCTCCAGGTTTTATTTTGTAATGCAGGATCTGTAACTTTACGAAACGAAGTTTTCGGGTTTTGTGAAATTTTGGCAGAATTTTTTTTTGATATCGGAATATGCTGTTAAAAAACATATATACATTTTTCATAGAAACTCTGTCATATTTTAGGTTTAAATTTGTCATGTTTTTCCATTTACACTTTCAGTTTGTTGTGTTGAGGCAATGTAAATGTGATGCTACTATGATGACTCCAATAGTACCTCTATAGAAAAAGTATTTTCCATTCATCTTGAGAATAGGTTGACAAAGAACATACTAAGAATAAAATGCATTGAAGAGAACAACATCTGAAATATGATGATTTTATTATGAAGCAAATCTGTAAGCTGGTCTGAAATACGCTATAATAGAAAACTACCTAAATGTACAAAAGATATCAAATATAAATTTTCAAATTTAAATTTTGAGTCTCGACAATAAACCATATCTAAAATATGCTTCATGAATTACAATGAAGCAGATCTGTGAGCTGGCCTGAAATACGCTGTAATAGAAAACTACCAGTTAAATGTACCAAAACTATCAAATTTAAATTTTGAGTCTAGACAGTAAAAGAAACCAAAATATGTTGTAAACTTGTAATACTATTATGTACTGCTGGTGTAACTAGATAAGACTTCTACTGTCTATCTTTTGACTAAGGATATGCTACAAGTGATGAACTAATATCTGGAAAACCATTTTTTTCTGTTTAAGACTGAATAGGAAATTTCTCGATAGGGACCTATAATATTAGGGCAACCAAGGAAACCATTAATAAGACTTTATCTGTGTCGTTATAATTTGCAAGCCAATGTTGTGATTTCGTTATGATCATATTTAAGGTGGTAGCTTTTAGCGTCGGAGACAAATTACAAGTGAGAAAACGAACTAAATCTCAGGTCAATACAACAACATAATTGTCAAGTTTATTCCATCTCACATTTATTTTGCATGAAAAAGTATATATTACAAGGATATCTTATGAGAGAAAATTGCATCAGATGCATAAGTTGATAATAAACTTTTTTTTAGCAAAGAAGATTTTGAGTCAGTATCACAGCCATTAAATGATAATATCATGAAGCGTAGAGAAGCTGCCAAAAGGTCTTCCATGTTTAATGAAATAGTCAAAATTGCACATACCTATACAAATCATTTATAATAGCATTGACTCCATTGGCTAAATTAAGTTGATATTAATGGAGTTTGGTGGTGACATAAGAGCTTGCTTGGGCATGAGCAATATATAACATTAATAAAATTAATGAGTAATAGAAAAAGTGTAAAGGATGGAGAGGGAGAGATTACCAATCCTAACTCAGATATTGATTAAAGTCACAAGTCATGACCTTCTTGCACCCTCTTTTCCATCACCATGGAAATAATGGTGGCAACACTACCATTAATGTAGAGTGGAGAGGGAGTAGAGTGCAAGTATGAACCAAGACATAAAGCAAGAGCAATGGCAATGATAAATGGAAGCCTCCAGACTCCCACACCATTCCACCCCAAGATCAATACTTGATCACAAGGTGATGTCTTCATGGTCCATGGGGTTGGTGATAGATATATCTATGGTGTTATCGTTGGGGCACCGAATGTTGTGTGATATCCTTGATATACAATTATTTGGGAATGAGTGTCTTGGGTATTGGTCATACTTAAAGCAAGTTTATAACTATTATTGTGTGCCCTTTGAAGTTCATATGATTTTTATGTGGCTTCGTTGATGCATGTTTTTTCTTGTTAGAAGGATTTCATAATATAAAATTATTATGTGACCACCTGATATCATTGAATCATATTATAGTAGGACATGACTTGGAGCTATATTAGGTCTTTTGCATAATTGCATCGTGTGACAATATATTGACTAATATATTGTGCTCTAATAGGATGAGATTTACTTTAGATTGACTATGTAATTATGCATAATTTATATGTATGGATTTTATTTGGAAATTTTTTCCTTATAAGACAGTTTTCTAAAATGTATTGTTTATGACAGGTAATATGTAATATCTTAATGCTCAAGTATAAAGTTGATAATAGGGACTATAGTATGTAGAGGTAGTTCAAGAACCTTGTTCTTAGTAATGTGCTATCTTAACATGTTGAACTAGTTTGTTAGAGTAAAATCATGTATATTGGAGTTTTGTTTTGTTTACATGATCTTACTTGATTAAGTTAGTCCTTGGCTTAGAAAAGCTATTTATCAAGGTTAGGAATACTTCAGGGTTATGTCATGTTGATGTATGTGTCAAAAATGGTTGTGTCTAGTATCTATATACGTTAACTTGGGAAAGCGCAAGTTCTTATCTTGATACTTCAAATCCTAGGAGAACTACATGTGACTTAGATCTCATATGGAAGCAGATATGTAATCAGTCCTTTGGTGAAGGATGCTCCTAGACCCAAGTAGTAGGGAAGGTGCTAGAATAGCTAAAAGGTTTGGGATTATTTATAAATTTGATCAACCATCCCTCTTTAGTATGCATCAATTTGATTTGAATGTTGCATTAGATGGTTGTGAACCCACCCTTCCAATTAATATGCTCCCACTATAAAGGTCTAGGCCAATATAAGGCAATCCATCATCAAGCTTATCTACTTTGAGGTTTGCAGTGTTTGACCTTCCAAATCTACTCTAATCTTGATTGAACTTTTAGAGTCATTGTCATCATAATTTGTCTCAAATGCAGTTTTATGGGAATACTTATAGACTTTTCTAAACTAAAATAATCAAGTTTTTGGGTGTTGAACACTATGACATTATGTCATCACTCTGTGATAATTGTAGGAATGTAAGGTTAGCCTCAAGAAATTAGAGACATCTATTCTTCCAAGAAATAAGGCCACGATAAACTTTACCATGACATATCCATAAGTGAATTAAGGAAACCAACTATCTTTGCATTTAATATGATGTTGAATTAAGCTATTATGATTTGATGGTGTGAGCATATCTTATTCTTTATGGATGATTTATCGACTCTAAGTATGTTTACAATGGATTGCGTTATAATTATCTTTGCCAACTAAGGGGAATTAGCGACAAGTACTACTCAATATTGTATGGTGTTTTTCCTTTATATTTGGTTGGTGGATAACTATATGTTAAGCTTTTATGATTGGCCATATACAAAAATGTTATGTCCTCAAAAGTACAATATTTATTAGTATTACTATTATGGATTTGAATTTTTAAATTACTTTATGATTTTATATTTGTTCATGTATATGCATTCAAATAGAGGTCAACTCATGTGGGTTCAATGTTTCATTGTTGATAATTTGACCCCAAGACCTATAAGGCCATGTGTATAGGTTAATGGATCACTGTACATGGTATGTAATCAAATCAACTTGGCCAATGTTTGTGAATTCAGGTGATATCTTGATTATTCATAATTGGCTATAAGATGAATGGACACATCAAAACCAAATTTTATGTACATGTGATTAGCTTGTTGTCACCAATATTGTGTATGTGATGGTTGCCAAGAGATAAGTTTCTTATTCTAACATGATTAGTTGGATTTTATTGGTAGTAAGAAGATGGAGCATACTAGGAGCTATCAATGATATAGTGGTTTAGCTAACTATCACTAGTACCGTGTAGGTGATAGATATTAGAAGCTAACCATTGTATCTTAGGGCTTAGCCAATTGTCACCAATAGCTTGAAATTAATAGATGTTAAGAGCTACCCATAGTATGATATGGCTTGGTTGGATTTCACTAGTATCATGTAGGTGATAGATGCCAAGAGCTACCCCATACTAGGTTGGACTAAATTTTGAAAATGGCATGGAGGTGATAGATGTTAGGATCCACTGACTTGAATGGTTTAGAGGGTTGTAGAAATATAACTTAGGGCTTCATGTGTTGTGTGTTGTTACAAATGCATTTTTCCAATGATGACAACAAGTAGGATGTGATGTTTATTTTTCATCTCAGTTGATAGTGAATTGAGAAAAAGGATGGGA
>VDFB02074902.1:0-21859 GCA_007258455.2 Sequoia sempervirens
CTGTTCTTATTCCTTCCGCTTATAAAGAAAGTCCATTATTTACGAATCCTCACGTTCATTACACAGTAAGCTGGTTTTGTTATTGCTGAGTTTAATTTGACCAATACTTGATTTTCTGTTATCCATATGACTAATGGGATCACACGACCTGCTACTCACTACTAATGATTAATTCTCTTATGATAAGGCTAACGCTTGAAACTTGCTATCTCTGCTGCCTTCTTTCACATGGATTACAGTGCACTATTTCATCCCCTTCTACCGTGCTGGCAAGGCCTTATGTTGAGTCTATTCTGAAGAAGATATTGGCTCCGGACAGTCACCAAAGACCTGCTCTCGTGACTGAACCGTCCACTCACAAGGATAGCGCATGGGTAGCTGGGTAACATGGGTAGCTGGATAAAAGAAGATAAAGGAAGAGTTGACACCATCTGGAGGGGAAAGTGGTTGTATTGATCCCAAGGAGCTCAAGTACCAGAAACTGACTCCCTTAAATGTTGGCAAATAGATCCTATCACAAGACGGCTTGAGCACACACGGTAACTAGGCATCTCTTTCTTAATCTGACTGGAGGATAATCTAATGCCCCAAGTCCACCTGCATGCCTTACCTAGGGTGGCGAAGATCGACAGGTAGCTGGCCAAACATCTTGTTGTACTAGCTGTAGGTTATTTTATTTATTTCTTTTTGAAGCGCTCGCTGATCTGTACGTAACATAAAGAAGGAAGATCTCCTACCATTCGATAAGCTAATCATTCAACATTGGTTGTGCTTAAATTATATAAAAGAAATGATATGGACCACTAGTATTATGCAGTTGTCAGGCGGCCCCAACAGGATTGTATTGTTCATGGTACAGTAAAGTTAGATATCTCTTTGTGCATTAGGCTGATTGACATTTCCAAGCAAGTCATGGACGGAGTCGTGACAGGGAAAAAGAGCCCAGGAGAAGGGCGGCGAGAAGAGACATGCACCAGTTTGAAATGTTAAGGTAAAAACGCAATTTATTTATACTCCTGACTTAGGTGCCTCCCACAATGCAATCCTATCATTGGACTAGGTAATCCTTCGACGTCTGAGTGGATAGGGAAAGGAATGAGGCAGTAACCTGTTAACCCCGTTACAAATACTGTCACAGACATTACTAAAATTTCCAACCTTAAACACTTTTTCTCACTCTACTTCAGTGTGAAGGGTGGTGCCCCATTACCACTGCCATAGGCCTTTTTCCTCTCACACACAGATCCAGGTTTAATGACTGCAACAGTTTAATGAAATGGGTGTTGGTGACCCTTACATCTGTTATTCTCTTTTTGATTAGCTACTGCAGGTGCGAGGGGTCTTGGGTGAAGGACAAGCATTCCACATCAAATATGGTGTCTTTGAACAAAAAGGTCGTTGTTCTTTTGCCTACGAAATACACGTCTTTAGATCCAATAACACCGTTTGCTACAGAAGAGACTCTTTCGAAATATACTTATGGAACGTCAGTCGAAGTCACAAGTCTAGATAAATGAAAACCATGACCAGGTTCGATAGACTTCAAACATTAAAGAAATTCATGGCCTATTCTTTTACTGTTATGACTTGATCATTTGTACTAAATTTAAAAGCTTTTGTAGAAGACCTCTATTTGGTTTTAGTTATTCCTGAAAATTTCTTCGATTATTGAAGTTTTAATATAACACTGCTCCTTATCCTCTTAGCCACTAATTTCACAATTCACTCTGCTTGGATATATTTCTTTTCTATCCCCCTTTTTTTTTTCTTTATTTAAAGAAATTCTTGATAAATATAAACAAATATCTATTTCCTTTATAAGGTTATATTAATCATTGAAGGTGATGTACAGTAATTTAAAAAGATTAATTACTCTTTTATTTCCTCAAATCTAATGACAAAATTTGGGTGTCATTTTGTTTAACTACGTTTCCCATATCTACAAAACAAACATTATCATTTTTTTAAATAAGCATTTTCTAAACATTCTATAAATCAATCATGAGCATAGGTCTTAGAGAGTTTGTAAGAAGAGAAATGCATTTAATTCTATTCTATTTTAATTCCATTGTTATTCACATAGAGGATGGCTCCAATATCTTAGAGGCATAAAAAAAAAACTAATCATATAATTAAAATAACCATTTTAATGAGAAGCAAAGACAAATACCCATTTTTTTGTATGATACACAACTCACTCAACCCATTTATTCTCTAAAAGAAAACTCCATGATAAATTAAAAAGACCCTCTTTATCTTAAGTATAAATATATTAAAAAAAAATGTCCACCCTAATAAAATCCTTTTTACAATACCAAAACTTTCCATTGTGATAACTTGAATACATGGCCTTCTAGATAGCATATTTCTTCTCTTACATAAAATTCTTTTTGTACCCCAAGAAGTAGAACTTACCACATAATACCGTTTACTTAGGCTTTCATCTCTAGCATACAATAAATGACAAATCATTGTACAACTTCTTGCTCTCCACCCTACCATAATGGCGTCATGGAGCCTCGTGGGCTCTAGCCATACCCCCGAGCAAGGAAACATGTTAACTCCAAGATGATAAATGGAGTCTCTCTAAATTTACAAAGGATTAAAGTGTTACAACATCAATTACATGCCTAAAGGCTCTCCACTCACCATATTCAACAATGATTCATATAAACATACCTCACATGATCCTACAAATAATAAAACAAGGAAGCAGGGAAAGTAGGGGAAAAACTTTATCTCTTTCTTAGAGGAAGGGATTGAACTTTTTTATCTATCTTTTCTTTCTCCCATCTAAGCCATCTTGACTACCATTCCTACAAAGAGGTGGACTCCTCTCTTCTTCTCCTTCTTCCTACCATCTTCACTCCTGTTCTCCAAGAGGAGAAGTGGGCAATGCTCAAATCTTCCATCTTCTTGAGATATATAGGAATCCTCCAAACCTACACTCTTTCCCACAAGTGCTCACACATGTGTGAGTCTTGTGCCAATTCCAAGAACTTTTGGGGAGTGGGAAGTTGAGAGTGACAAGTCACTCTTCCCAAGCCCCAACACTTTTTTTTTGAATTCGTAACATTCATGAATGTGGACTTTTGAGGGGTCTTTTCACACTCCAAGGACAAGTTCACATGTCAAAAAGGTTCCAAACCCATAGGTATAGGTCCTAGGGGTCTATTCTTGTTCAAAAACCAAGGAAATTGACTCAATAATCCCTTTTTTAAAACCCACAAAAGAATCCATACGAATTTTGATCCTGACCAAGGGTTCCAACCCCAACCAAACTCACATTAGATGACCTACAATTGGATTCTACTCAAACATGATCACCCAATCAATAATCAAACCTCAAACCCTTCTAAGTCAAACAGGGCTACACTTAGAACTTCCCAAAGATGTATCTGATACTATTCCAATATTTATCCAACCTCCTATTTGCATATTTGATTCCTTTAATGTTAATCCCACATCGACTCATTTAATTTTCTGCACAACATAATTAATCACAGTTAGATATAATAATAAACCACATTAATTGCAAACCGAATCTTTGTAATTTTATTCACGAATCATTTACATAGCTAATTACTCTTTCAATGCAATACGACACAACAATTATCTTATTTCAAATTCATCTTATAAGTTTGAATCTCATACCATAATTCACATGCACATACATCTTCATTAAGTAAAATAACAATGATATAACATAAAGTAAAAATAAACTATAAGGTCATTGTTAGACAGTCGCCTTCATATCATTCGTAATATATCTAACCATCTATTTAGGAGAAATATATAACAATTTAAGGTTGTATTAGTCACTTGCAATGAGAGGCCTTACATCTCCCTCCCCTTAGCTTAGACTTCCTCCTGGAAGTCGTTAAGGTTTGAAAACTTAATCTCAATATGACAACACACATAAACCTATCAAGCATACTAATTACTTTTACTTTCTTGATGGAGGAATCAAAACATTTATCTATAAGCACACATTAGAGACAAATCTCTTCCATGAATTAAATATTTAAATACTTAGAACAAAATTTCTCATATTAATGGAACATTTATTTGATATACGATTAATTTAACAAATGCTAACAACAATCCTTGTAGCTCAAATTTATTAACAATGTAATCAACTTCAATTAAATTACACAAAAATATATCTAAATGAATTCATATCCTTTTATACACCTCCAAAATTTCTTTGCATCATAATATATACATCACTCATGATGTTAGAAAATGTTTTGTTTCATTGACCAATCATGTTTCAGAATTATTAGCTTCACATTTTGTCTAAATATATGCTTAAGAGAATATTTTACCTTAAAATTATGGCACTCATACCATGTCTCAAATAATATTAACTTTGCTTCATATGTTACCATTTTTATCACATAGCTCACAGGTATGCCACATCACATTTATTTGTAATTTCACATGTACACACAACAATAGCAAGGATGCTCTTCCCAATTGGGTGCGCCTGCCCTCATATAAAGGGTGCTCTTCCCAATGGGTGTGCCTGTCCTCATACAGTCACATAATTTACAACACAAGGCTCACATAATGGGGTTTACAAGGATGGATATTCTTGGATACCACTTGAGGCCCTTCTCTAAGGACTCCTCCATATAGATAAGAATAATCATAGAATGAGGGAAGAATGGATTAATGACCGTCCCATACCGGTCCCATTCACAACCCCTTTCAAAATAATTCCCCAACACATCTACTCCCCTATACGACCTGCCAGGGAATCCCCCCAAGATATGGCAGTCTACAAATTCCACATTACACCACACATGCCAGCAAATTTGCAACCAAGGAGAAAGCCTCAAACTGAATAACACAAGATCATAAACCAAAGTTTCAATAAAACTCCCAAGAGGGAACTATAAATTCAAGAGAAACAAAATAAAGATAAATTGTAGCTACATTGCAACATTCCAATCATAATTCAAAGGCGAAATTAAACAAGTCCTTGAGGAAAATCGGACTATATAACAACTTCCAAATGGCTAAATATCCTAAGTACATAAATGTAAAATTACACATTGCTGGCGCATAATAAAATAAAACATCAATCAAGAATTATAATTAATTCATATTTCAACAATAAAATTTGCACATTACAAACACCACGTGACTTGATAAGCCACCTAAGGGGAGGAGGGGAATGGTGGTCCTCTAACCACATCATAAGTATTATAGCATGCAATAACTGGTGGTCCCTGACCACATAAATATGAATAACGGGTGGTCCCCGACCACATTAATATACATCACTGGTGGTCCCTGACCACATAAACATGAAGCACTGGTGGTCCCTGACCACATGAATATGAGTAACTAGTGGCCCCTGACCACATAAGTATGAATCATTGGTAGTGCATGTTATTCCATCCTTTACCCATGGGTTATAAACATCAAGGAATAGGTTTGCACTATGAACCAACAAGTGTGGCTCTCATATGTGGGGGAGTAGGCCACAGTCAACGTCCATGGAAAGATTACAATGACTTGACATAGATCCCTTATCGGGATTAGGGACAACACCCTGAGCTCATAATCTCCTGATGGTAGACCATGTGCCTCTCAACCCCTATTTACACTAGCTGGCATCACACTCCCATTAGGGGGGAACCAAACACTAGGGGTACACATTTAACATACAAACAAGACTAACACAAAGGAATACATCACATTGCATTTAATAAACACACGTCCACACATATCATGTTTACATCATTTCTTAACTAGCTAACTTACACAATGGACCATCACAAAGGGTACACATAGGGGACCGTACTAAACGTCCACCACCCTTATCCCAAGTCGGATACCCTGTATCTCATACTTGGGGCACAACACATTTACTGGTTTCGCATCACATGACATAACACAATACACTCTATGAAATTTTTCATATAACATAGCAAAATTGATGTACTTAAATACACTCCCTTCTCTTTAGGTGAAATTCACTTTTCTTCTCAATTTTGTAAATCTCTACTCACCTTGCATATGCAAAGGAAATAACTAGACAATGCACAATGATAGCCTAGGTAATGCTCCATTTTCTTAGGTTCAACAATACATGGTATATTGTACTTTTATCTTACTAATCCATTGTCCAACACCACATATATGATCAATATTGGTTTTCTATATTTGAATCTATATTGTCCTTCCTCTTTCATTCCACTATGTTTGTTACATGTTCACTAACGTATCCATAGGGTAATTGCATTATATATATATATATATATATATATATATATATATATATGATAAAGAATGTTTTCTACTCAATAACAAAGTTAATCAACCATTTTCTTTTGAAACATTATAATACAAGAGAAGGAAGCACACTCAATTCCTAAAACATATGATAAATCATAGAATAATAATTTTCACAACTCATTAACCTATATATATTTTTAAACAAATATTGATTTTCACTAACTAAGGTTGACTCATTTAATTACATGTTATAATCATAATTTTTTTTTGTAATCACAATTATTTCTAACTTCATAAGGTACAATGGCATACAATGAGTAACAATTCCTACCTCTAAGTTTTCTCCAGTGTGTTTCTCTTTCATACACACACATATTTTCCTCAAGAGTACTAGTCATTGGTATAAAAACGCACAACATTAATTGGGAGTCTTTCATGACAATTTCCATCTCCTTGATGATACCATTTAGTTTCTCAATCACTTAATTCACTAAAACTTTTACATAATTCCTCAACCGATTTATAAATTCAAACAATTGATTCTTTTGTTCTTTTGACATGTACACAACCTTAAAGGTCAACATCTAATTGAATATGTTATTACTTCCTATAAGACATTTATCCTTTCGTATTTTGGAACCAACCAGCCTTTAACTCTTAGTTCATCTATAAGGGAGGTAGTAATAGCATGTGTCCTAAATAATGTTTTAACTTCAACACACATTTAGATACCGTTTCTTCACAAAGGTTTTATGTTTAATTTCCAAGACGAAAATTATTTATACAATATCTATTTATCAATTTTCTCTAATCTTTACTTAGTTGTATCTTTCAACACATTCTCAACTATGACTTGAATCATGTTCTTTCATTTGATATTTTAGTCTATACATAAAAGAACTCAAAGTTTTAGTAGTTGTTATAGTTCCACTAAATTCACTAGGTCTCAATTTACTTGCAAAAGTGTTAGAATAACATAAGATTTCACCAATTAATTCAAGGTATTATATGGTTTTGACCACTTTTCAAAATTGGATTTACTATGTATTGCCAAGCTTTGATTCTTAGTTGATGCCATCATGCATGAAATTCTCTCCTACCAACCATAAAGTGGGTTGTTTGTTGCTTCATGAGATTAACCCTTATACGCTTATATGTAAATCAAGATCTTTGGGTAATAGAATAGGGCCAAGAAATTCCATGGTCAAGGTGTACAAGACTCTTATTTCGTGTGTTTATAAATACCAATTTGTATACAAGTCCTTAATTTTGGTTTGTCAAACAACCTACACCCTGAAGATTTAGTTTCAATCTTTGTCAAGAGTTTAAATCTAACTATATGATTGCTCAAGCTCCTCATAATACACAATTCAAGGGTTTTCTATTATTCCATTCTCGTTGCAAAATGATTTAATCAATTTAAGGGTTTAGAGATCTAACCTTATATGACCACAACCTTTAACACCTTAATCCCCTTTAGAGGTTCATATAGTTTTTTTTTTCCTCTACCTAGTGATAAATCTTCAAAAGTATAACTTCCATTCTTTATTTGTACTAAGGTTCATGTAAGAAAATATGTTGTTCCCACAACAACCATAACTTCAAGAAGTAGCATTACTATTGCATTTTATAATTATTGACTAAGGAAACCAACAAAATAATGTTTTTCTAATAATATACATTATGATGCCTTATAACACTATTCATGCACTTTATAAAAAGACCACACTTCAAAAACTAAGCTATACCTTTTTAAAGTTTAAGAAAATTTAATGTCAAAAGACTAGATTGATGTCATAACCCTTGTTAAGAAGACTAAGACATTTACCTCCTTTACTTAAATCAAGAGAACCTATTTTGTTTGATTCATTCTTAAAGATCAAATGCTTTCAATTAAACATTTATTTGAACCATGGATTTCATTCGATCTTTTACCATAGGGTACATCACAACTCTAACTAGGTTGGATATTAACTTTTATATTCTCTTTTTCTATACAAGGTAAGTTACCTAGGATTTTCATTACAACATTTTATTCTAGCTAACACAAGGGGGTTTGCACATTTATCCACACACACACAACTCTTAATGCCCAAATTATTCCCAGAGTTCCCTAGAGTTGCAACCTAGGGCTCTGATACCAAGTGTAATGCCCATATTTTACACTAGGGCAAAAACCCGACTAATTTTTTTTTTTTTGTTTAAATAATCATCAAACATGTTTAACCCACCGTCACATCACTCAATTGTAGAGGGTGGGGAGGTCACCAGAAGAAAGGACACGAATGTATGTCAATTCACATAACAAAGAAAATCCTTAATATTCAAATTCTACACATTGGTTTACCTTCAACTAACTATCATCGAATTAAATACCACCCTTTAGGGTTGGACAAGTCAATCGAGCAATGTGTTGATAGGTTGATCTCCAAGGAAGGGAATATGACAACCTAACCCTTTGAATCTTTAACATGATTGGTGTATACAACAGGCTATTGATATAGTGGCATGCCCTTAACTCCTACAAAGATATGTCTCAACCCGTCTTACTATATGAATTTGTACTATGTAATGCAAGACCATATAGATCATTGGCAGTTAAATTAAATCATTGATCTCGCTATTAGTAAAGACCCCAACTACCTACCTAAAAGGAATAGTAAGGCCTCGAGTTCTATGTTGTTACTCAAACATATACATAAACAAGACCCATCTTCTCGCTTGTTTTCTTTTAAATTATAATTTTATACCTATTAAAATCAAAGTATGTTTATGCATAAATATTTTGTGCTTTTATCCATATTTATTTTCAAATAATAATATAAATCTTTAAAAGACATAAATACTTCATTTATAATAAAAGTATCAATAAATAATAAAGATTTCTTATTTTATTTTATTTACTTATTTCATTCACTAAGAGAATTATAATTAAACTTCACATTTAATTTCACATATATAAAATATGAATAAGGAAATCTTAATCTACACGTAATAACTTAAAAAGAGACTTTTATAAGGGAAAAAGAAAAGAACACATATATAAGGAAAAAAAAACCCTTAAATATATATGTGGTCCATATAAATAAAGAGACCTTTTAATATTCTCCCTTCCTTTATCAATAATGATTTATACTTAGAGTCTTAGTTCTTTTCTTTTATTTTATTTTTAATCACTGAACACCATACCCGTGAAAGAGTGGGGATAGTGGGAGTATCAAATACAAATCTTAATCATGGACGTATGCCATTACTGTTCTTATTCCTTCCACTAAAAGAAAACCTATTATCTACCAATTCTCACATCTGTGGCACACTAAACTGGTGTTATTATTGATGAGAAATTTGACCGATACTTGATTTGCTGATATCAATATGACAACTATAATTACAATATCTGTTACTCCTTAATAATGATTTGCATGAATAATTTCCCTTATGATAAGGGTTGACGCTTTGAAACTTGCTATCTTTGCTGCCTTCTTTCGCATGGATTACAGTGCACTAATTCATCCCCTTCTACCGTGCTGGAATTGCTAAGGCAAGGCCTTATGTTGAGTCTATTCCGAAGAAGATATTGGGTCCAGACAGTCGCCAAAGACTTGCTCTCGTGACTAAACCGACCACTCACAAGGATAGCACATGGGTAGCTGGGTAACATGGGTAGCTGGATAAAAGAAGATAAAAGAAGAGTTGACACCATCTGGAGGGAAAGTGGTTGTAATGATCCCAAGGAGCTCAAGTACCAGAAACTGACTCCATTTAATGTTGGCGAATAGATCCTATCACAAGACGGCTTGAGCACACACGGTAACTAGGCATCTCTTTTTTAATCTGATTGGAGGATAATCTAATGCCCCATATCCACCTGAATGTCTTACCTAGGGTGGCGAAGATCGACAGATAGCTGGCCAAACATCTTGTTGTACTAGCTATAGGTTATTTTATTTATTTTTTTGAAGCACTCGCTTATCTGTACGTAACATAAAGAAGACAGATATCCTGCCATTCGATAAGCTAATCATTCAACATTAGTTGTGCTTAAAATATATAAAAAATAAAAATGATATGGACCGCTCGTATTATGCAGTTGTCAGGCGGTCCCCAACAAGATTGTATTGTTCATGGTACAGTAAAGTTAGATATCTCTTTGTGCATCAGACTGATTGACATTTCCAAGCAAGTCATGGACGGAGTCGTGACAGGGAAAAAGAGACCAGGAGAAGGGCGACAAGAAGAGACATGCACCAATTTGAAATGTTAAGGTAAAAACATAATTTATTTATAAGTCTACATTTTTATACATCTCATTCCAATTTAAACTTCTGACTTAGGTACCTCCCACAATGCAATCCTATCATTGGATTTGGTAATCCTTCGACGACTGAGTGGATAGGGAAAGGAATGAGGCAATAACCTGTTAACCCCATTACAAAATTCTGTCACAGACATTACTAAAATTTCCAACCTTAAACATGTTTTCTCACTCTACTTCAGTGTGAAGGGTGGTACCCCATTACCACTGTCGTAGGCCTTTTTCCTCTCACACACAGATCCAGGTTTAATGACTGCAACAGTTTAATGAAACGGGTGTTGGCGAGGGTTTAATGACTGCCACAGTTTAATGAAACGGGTGTTGGCGACCCTTACATATGTTATTCTCTTTTTGATTAGCTACTGCAGGTGTGAGGGGTCTTGGGTGAAGGACAAGCATTCCACTTCAAATATGGTGTCTTTGAACAAGAAGGTCGTTGTTCTTTTGCCTATGAAATACATGTCTTTAGATCCAATAACACTGTTTGGTACAGAAGAGACTCTTTCAAAATATACTTATGGAACGTCAGTCGAAGTCACAAGTCTAGATAACTGAAAACCACGACCAGGTTCAATAGACTTCAAACATTAAAGAAATTCATGGCCTATTCTTTCACTGCTATGACTTGATCATTTGTACTAAATTTAAAAGCTTTTGTAGAAGACCTCTATTTTGTTTTAGTTATTCCTGAAAATTTCTTCGATTATTGAAGTTTTAATATAACACTGTTCCTTATCCTCTTAGCCACTAATTTCACAATTCACTCTGCTTGGATATATTTCCTTTCTATCCCTTTTTTTTTATTTATTTAAAGAAATTCTTGATAAATATAAACAGATATCTATTTCCTTTATAAGGTGATATTATTCATTGAAGGTGATGTACAATAGTTTAAAAATATTAATTATAAATTACTCTTTTATTTCCTCAAATCTATGGACAAAATTTGGGTGTCATTTTGTTTAACTACATTTCCCATATCTACAAAACAAACATTATCATTTTTTTAAATAAGCATTTTCTAAACATTCTATAAATCAATCATGAGCATAGGTCTTAGAGAGTTTGTAAGAAGAGAAATGCATTTAATTCTATTCTATTTTAATTCCATTGTTATTCTCATAGAGGATGGCTCCAATATCTTAGAGGCATTGGAAAACTAATCATATAATCAAAATAACCATTTTAGCGAGAAGCAAAGACAAATACCCACTTTTTTATGATACACAACTCACTCAACCCATTTATTCTCTAAAAGAAAACTCCATGATAAATTAAAAGGACCCTCTTTATCTTAAGTATAAATACAAAAAAAAATGTCCACCCTAATAAAATCCTTTTTACAATATCAGCACTTTCCATCATGATAACTTGAATACATGGCCTTCTAGATAGCATATTTCTTCTCTTACATAAAATTCTTTTTTTTAACCCCAAGAAGTAGAACTTACAACATAATACCATTTACTTAGGCTTTCATCTCTAGCATACAATAAATGACAAATCATTGTACAACTTCTTGCTCTCCACCCTACCATAATGGCGTCATGGAGCCTTGTGGGCTCTAGCCATACCCCCGAGCAAGGAAACATGTTAACTCCAAGATGATAAATGGAGTCTTCTCTAAATTTACAAAGGATTAAGGTGTTACAACATCAATTACATGCCTAAAGGCTCTCCACTCACCATATTCAACAATGATTCATATAAACATACTCACATGATCCTACAACAATAAAACAAGGAAGCAGGGGAAAGTAGGGAAAACTTATCTCTTTTCTTAGGGTGAAGGGATTGAACTTTTTTATCCATCTTTCTTCTCCCATCCAAGCCATCTTGATCACTATCTTGCCAAAGAGGTGGACTCCTCTCTTCTTCTCCTTCTTCCTACCATCTTCACTCATGTTCTCCAAGAGGAGAAGTGGGCAATGCTCAAATCTTCCATCTTCTTGAGATATATAGGGATCCTCCAAACCTACACTCTTTCCCACATGTGTGAGCCTTGTGCCAGTTCCAAGAACTTTTGGGGAGTGGGAAGCTGAGAGTGACAAGTCACTTTTCCCAAGCCCCAACACTTTTGAATTCGTCACATTCATGAATGTGGACTTTTGAGGGGTCTTTTCACACTCCAAGGACAAGTTCACATGTTAAAAAGGTTCCAAACCCATAGGTATAGGTCCTAGGGGTCTATTCTTGTTCAAAAACCAAGGAAATTGACTCAATAATCCCTTTTTAAAACCCACAAAAGAATCCATACGAATTTTTATCCTGACCAAGGGTTCCAACCCCAACCAAACTCACATCACATGACCTACAATTGGATTCTACTCAAACATGATCACCCAATCAATAATCAAACCTCAAACCCTTCCAAATCAAATAGGGCTACACTTAAAACTTCCCAAGATGTATCTGATACGATTTCGATATCTATCCAACCTCCTATTTGCATATTTGATTCCTTTAACGTTAATCCCACATTGACTCACTTAATTTCCTGCACAACATAATTAAGCACAGTTAGATATAATAATAACCACCTTAATTGCAAACCAAATCTTTGTAACTTTATTCACGAACCATTTACATAGCTAATTACTCTTTTAATGCAATACGACACAACAATTATCTTATTTCAAATTCATCTTATAAGTTTGAATCTCATACCATAATTCGCATGCCCATACATCTTCATTAAGTAAAATAACAATGATATAACATAAAGTAAAAATAAACTATAAGGTCATTGTTAGACAGTCGTCTTCATATCATTCGTAATATATCTAACCATCTATTTAGGAGAAGTATATAACAATTTAATGTTGTATTAGTCACTTCCAATGAGAGGCCTTACATCCTTTTTGTCTAAAGCCTGATGGCCCATATAGCGTGCACATTAGGGATCCTATCATAACCTCTTTCATTTGTCACCTCTATCATCTATCATGTTTTCCACTCATGTTATTCATTTTGACCGGGTCCTTTCATCTAGCATGGTCATTCACACAAGATCAAGGCATCGTCACAGTAGAGGCCTTCGTGACGCATACATAGTTGCCTGGCATGAAAAGGGACCTTGCCTTATTGTTCCCTCAACAACCTACATCTCAAGAATTTCTGCTAATTTGAATCATTCGCATTATAGTGTTGCTCCTAAAAAATAATTCAAAACACTCATGAAATGTCCTAAAAAATGTTACTTTGATAAAACCCCAAACAGTATCTTCAGAATAACAAAAAAATAGGAAAAGAGAAAAATACAAAAAAAGTGAAAAATCAAAAAATCAAAAAAATCATAAAATTTGAAAAAGTGCAATAAAAATAAGTAGTGAAAACCTGGCAACATGCACTATTTGTGATAGGTTAGCTTTTCCATCTATTTGAGCATGCCAACCATTCTCTTTCACCATTCACTTTCACCATCAATCTACCTATCCTTTGAAAGCACCATGTACATATCTTGTATTGGCGGTCGTATCTCACCTCCTCGGATCTAAAAGTAACCAACTCATTGGGGCAAATAAACTTTGAGCTTTGGAACTAATAGACAAAACAGCAAAGGCAACGTTTGTCAAAAACAAACTAACATTGAACATCAATCACCACCGTTTTAACAAAACATCCTTATCCTATCGTAAAAATCCAAAAGAGGTCAAAAATTTAGTCAAAAAATCAAAACAGACATCTATCAACCCAAGGTCTCCCTGGTGTATTAACATAGGCAGTACATCTTTTGATTAGCCCCCGAGACCCTGTGGATAGTCCTAGGTTAGGTTCTTGGTCAAAATCTCACAAAACAATTCCGTACCGGGTACCTGAAAAATCCCAAACATACAAGAAAAATCAAACATGTTCACCAAAAGGATGATTCTCTTCTGAATCATGGGTTTATCACGTTAAACACAAATGTCCAATTGTTGTACTTTGATTTTTGTTATCATATCTCTGGAGCCCCTAAATGATGTATCAAACTAGAGGAGCTAGGAGAGAGTATCATTTTTCTTTTTCTATTGTCTATGAGTTGATCATTGTTACTGCGGCAAATTTTCATGAGATGTTACAAAGTATCACCTAATAAATTTGCACAGTAAGTGTCAACACCTGGTCTCCGCTGGCGCAATGCTCATGGCCTGCCTCCTGAATAAATGAGTACTTAGATGCTTTTGTTAACTTGCACTATCAAACATCATGGAAGTAGTACTTAAGTCATCATGGTCTAAATATACCATTGATGCTTGTACTCACTTTCAACATTTAAAGGCCCAATGATGATAAAAAGCATGGAAAATTGGTTGTTACGAATGAAAACTTGTGCATACGAGATCTACATGGTTAGAGTAGATTTGGAATCATGCTTAGTTTTGTATATGTATTTTATGATTTTCAAAGCTGGGCAACAATGATGTTGTCTCTTTATAATATTGTTCGGATTGAGTACACTTGACATTACCAAACACACATCATTTTCATATAGTTACACATCACTTGCAAAACATTCTCATTTAGTTGCATATCACTTGCATCAAAAAACATTACAACATCATTCATCCATTCATGCATCACATATCATTATTGCATAATCAAATCCATCATATAACATACCATCAACATCATCATAACATAGAAATTAAATGCACATCATAATAATCATCATAAAATGGAAATTAAATGCATCATAGACATCTATCATCATATCAACACATAGATCTTAATCATCATTGCATATCATATAACCTCAAAAATAATAATGTCAAAGTGTACAAGGATATCCAAAAGTATGATGAGATACATCAATATAAAAAATGGTAGTGTATCATAATGTCTCAAATAAAGAGGTACATCATCAATGTCTCAATTGAATCACTGTATACATCATGTCTCAGTACATCATCAAGTCTTAGTACATTAATCAATCCTATACTGGGGCATATCAATCAATCAAATAAGTCAAACCACATCGCCCAATCAAATCTTAATCCTGCTGCACCAGATGTGGAAATCCTCCTATGATCATAACATATTCCACATCATCAATCTTATCAATCAAATTCAACCTTGCCTATCTTGAGGATCATCAATCAATGCACCTCACCCATCATGAGGTTCATCAATCAATTCAACCTCACCTATCATGAGGTTCATCAATCAATCCAACCTCGCCTATCATGAGGTTCATCAATTGATTCAACCTCGCCTATCATGAGGTTCAAATATCAATGCACCTCACCTATCAAGAGCTTGATCATCATCATCTTGTCATTGATCCTTGCTTATCATGATGTCAATCATGAATCTATCATTGATCCTCACCTATCATGTGGTCAATCATCATCATCCTATAATTTATCCTCACCTATCATGAGGTCAATCATCAACTATCACATCAACATCATCAAATCAATCAGTTGAATGTGATCTCATCAAACATCAAAGACAAGGAGGCAACATAAGGCATTAATTAATCAATTAATCAATCTAGAAAGCTAAATCTTATTTGAGAGATAAATAATGTTTGATATCAAATTATCATTGGTTTAATGTTGGATCATCATCACATCACTACAAAATCATAACACAATTGTTGAATCCTCGACAAAACATCAAAAATTTGACATTTTACCAATTTATCTCTCAAGGGGGCATATATCTAGTAGTACTTGAAAATCAATGTTTGAGGCATCATCTAGGGGATTGAAAACTTTTATGAGCATTGGTATCAAATTTTTCATTGAAGAAATGTGTAAACACATTACTTCAAAGAGAGGCAAAATGTATACACTTAAAAACGGTCATCACCTTTAATTAGTTAAATACTAGTTATTTGATTAATATTCCAACTACATAGAAATAAATCCTCAATTTATTTATATTCTTCATCCTTCTCAAATTCTCCAAATCTAAAACATATTCTTCTAAATTAATTAAATAAACAAGGTTCCCTAATCTTGTTTTATGTAATTAATCTTTAGTAAATCCAATTAGGAATTAGAGCATATTTCTACAACCTTTTATGCCATCTCACCAAGGTCACATGAAAATAAATAACTCTAATTTTTATTTAGAATTATCTTCAACTCATTTTAAAAAGTACATGACTTATTCCTCCCACACTTCCACCAATTTTGGAAGAACATGTTCTTCTCTTCTCACACTTGAGTCTTCCATCCAAATGGCATGTTGCCCATTGGTCAAGAGACTCTCCCATCCAAATGGCATGTTGTCTTATGTCAAGGGGACAACATCCTGATTCTTTTCATCTTCACCATCCATTATTCTTGTTCAAATCTGGACCATTGATTATTGCAACCTTACTATATTCTTGGAAAAGGTTGCAAATACAACCCTTGGGTATTGTATTTTGCATCCACATTTGATGTAAAGTTATCATGCAGGTTTATCATTGGAGCTTGGAGCATTCTTGGAGTCTTATAGCTTTTTTTTATATCATGTTTTGCTTGGCATTTACATCTTAGCTTTAAATCTTGCATCATAGTTTCATTTTAGATTAGTTCATTTTAAGTTTGCATTTGAGCATATGTAGAATCATGCATAGAATCATATAGATCACTACCATAGTATCAACCTCCACTTGTTCATTTATCATCAACATTATCCTTCACTCATCATAGCCTTCATCATCATTGTTTGCATATAGTTTCATGTAGGCATTAGATTGGCTTGCATGTTGAATGTTATCTCATTTCCTAAGTAGTCATTTTAACAATCATTGTTCTCATAGAAATATGAGGGCCAAATGGTTTAATAAATCCTTAGGAATAGAGGACAATGAGACATTCTTGAAAGATTTGATAAGATGCAATTTAGAATAGTTTACTTTTCTTTGAATTTTTAATGTAAATTGTTTCATTAAGGTTTGTGTTGATACTAACTTTACACATTTCACACACACACAAATGGGTTTCGTATATGGGCATAAGGATCAAATTGATCTAAGAATAAGATTTTAAAATCCATCCATGCACGAATAGAATTTGGTGGAAGAATAAGATACCATTTCCATGTTGTACCTTGAAGTGTTTTGATGAATAGTTGACAAGCGATATCTTCATGTTAAACCCTAAGGAAAGTTAATAAATCCATGCAAATTGTAACATTATTAGAAGCTTTTCATCCATTGTCAAAAAATAAAGGAAGCCTGTTATGCATGTGATAGAAAATTTCATGAACAATCCTGGGGATATACAAAGGGCTATCCATCAGAGTTGGGTTTTCGAAGATCTAAACCATTCCCATACAGCAAAGAAAAATTTCTCAAGTTCTCTCCTTCTAGCGATAGTTCCATTGATGGCCAAATTGACACAACATTAAATAGAATATTTCTACTCTATTTCTCCTAAAAAAGACAACTAATCTAAAACCACCTATCTTCCAAGGTCTTTGTAGTTGGTTCTCAACTATGCTCTTTTGTTGAGCACTCAATGAGGCTATAATGTTCAAGGTGTTTGTTGGTTATTGAGCTTCTTTTTTGTTGCAAGATTGAACTTCTCTCTAAACCTACTCGAACCGAGGGATATAAAAAAAAGGAAAAGGATAGATCAAGGACACAAGAGAGAAAATAATGTTGATTCATTCAATTAACTAGACCTATTACTCTTCAAGGAATTCTTAAACTAAAACTGTACAATAAGCCAACATGTAATCAATACAAAGTTGGACATTCATTCATAGTGCAAACTTTAAAAGCAGATCAAAAATCATAATTCGAACAAAAGAAAAGAAAAAATTTACCCATTCTTTGAAAGTATCAAATAAAATGATTAACATAATGAACACTATTCTAGAGAAAAACTTAAAGAAGGTTTAAGTCTTCTTTCTTCTATGTAGTGAAACAGATAAGAAACATTTACAATTCTAGCAAACTTCACTAGTGTATAGAAACCAATGTCTTCAAATTGACTTGGCTAAACTAAGAACACATAAAAAATTAATCATATACTCTACTATAAGAATCTAATCATCTTTAAAAAAAATGTCTAACTACTTTCCTAATTTTTTAACCCTTTCAAAGTGAGCTTGATTTTTAATTAATAGCCCAAAATTAGACATCAAAAGCTATAAATTTTGTGTGCATGCAACTCTTCACAAAGATAACTTCATGTTTCAGCCTTCTTTACTTTGTTCAACTCTAGTTTATTTCAGTTTTTAATTATAGTTTCCAATTCCACTTCAAGTTTTCTCCAAAAATTACTCGAAATGGGGACTACCAATCATTCAGTTTTCTCTAGTTTGATAATATTTTTGAATAATCTTTCCTTTGCACATCTTATTTATGTCAATCATCTCTAAGATATTTTTGCAAATTTAACAACTACCTATAAGACATAGGGGACATTAATTAATCAATTTAAGAATAATTAATTCCCAAAATTAACCAATATGAGAATCATTCCAATTAAGTATATTTAATAAACTCCTCATTTCATAATTGAAATAACTATTAAATCCATTATTAAATTAATGTTACTTAAAGTTGAAATACCATTTAAAATAATGTATTAATTGGATTTAAAATCATTTCATTGTGATAGGGCAGGGTTGGATGAGACACTCACTATCCCATGCTCTGGTCTTTGTTCTCAAAAACTTCTAGGTGACTCTTTCATCTTAACCTTTAGGTCCTATCATAGGTATAGGCACCCCTAGTATTACTAACCAACCCCTCTATCACTATTCTTCCATACTACCAAGCCAATCTTGGTGCCTTGCCACTTCCTCTACTTGACCCTTATTCTTCCCTAAAGGTCAATTACTCTCAACATTCAATTAGTAACTTGCAGAGGTGTAAAAACATCATAAAAGCTTCAAGGTAATCTATCTAGGGTTCTTATACCATCACAAGACTCCAATTACCCATCACTTCCACTAAACCATCTCCTACAGTTAGGAAAGGCTACAAGACTAGAGCCCCAATTAGGTCTCTTACTCTGGGTAAAATGCAATTTTCTCCAAAACCCATCAAAAGACCTAGGTTTTTCGCTTGGGATTGGTGGTTCCTATGTCCACACCTTGAAGATTTTCAGGGTTTTGAATCAGCACTTCCTGTACACTTCTCATACACAAAAATGGTCAAAAACCTAGGGTTTCCTAGCATTTCCCAGGCTGTTTCAGACTGTCAAAGGTTTCCCCCACCAAATGATTTGATATAGCCTCCTCCTAACTCAGCTCGACTCTTCTAAGGCATCCATCCCAACACTTCAAGATATATCTTTTCACCCCTATCTTCCCTAGGCGGACTTTTGTCCGGCTCAGGGCAAGACATTGCTAACAACTCCCCGCGACACACACCAAGACTACCACCTTACCATTCATACAAGCATGGAGTCTAGGCATCGCTCCCAAAGGGCCATTATGTAATGGCAGTGCTTTAGCACTATTTCCAAAAGCTAGTCCGATTAAGACCAAGAACAAGGAAAATGAAACTACAAATAGTGCTTAAAAATGAACAAAGAAACTATTTAATGACGTAAATGCTCTGTAGATTACAATCAACACATCCTACAACTAAATAGAGTAATAGGTCTAACTCATGAAATCCCTATTTAGATGCAAAACTCATAAGTTTTAGCATAGAATGCTACTTTTTCTGCAATTTCATAACTTTCACTATAACATTAACACCTCCAACCCTATTCCATGGTTGAGGCATGTCTTAAATAGGATTCTTAAATAGTTAAGCTCCTTTTGGTGAACCTAAAGAAAACTGAAAGATGAAACTTATAAAATCCACTATGTTTTCCAATCTTTGGCAACTTTTGACCACTCAGCAAAATGAGCTTCTAAAGTTATTGAACTCTTGACAACCTCTTTCCAAAAGATAAAAAAAACCTCTATGCTCAACCCTCAATGGTCTACATGGCCTTATGAAAAAAAAACAAAAATTAACCCTCAAGGTCTCTTCTTTACCTAAGAAACTGCCTGTTGTTCCTTAGGTGCCCCTGCACCATTCTCCCCCTCTCAACTCAAACACTAAGGATTGGAAGGAGAGAGCAAGGACAAGTCAATTCTCAACTTCTAGAACTAATCTTCTTGTACCCATGTAGCTTCTGATTCATTCTTTTTATTCCACTTGATAAGGTGCTCCATGTACACCTTGTGCCTTGCAGACTTCTGTACTCTTGACTGCAAGATCTTCTCTACCTGAGGTTTGTATTGATTAGGTAGGGGTACATTATTGATGTCCTTGAAGATTTCCTAACTTTTCTGAACCTCACCATTGACTGTTCCCTTATACTTGATCAAATCAACTATGTTGAAAACTAAAGAAATACCTAGATTGGAAGTTAGCTTTACCTTGTATGCATTCCTGCCATACTTGGCCAGTATCTTACATGGACCCACTCTCTTCATCTACAACTTGGTTGAAATTCCCTTCTACAACCTTGATTTGTTAAGGTGGACCATAACATAGTCCCCTACTTGAAATTGCATATCTTTCCTTGACATATCTACGTTCTTCTTTACTTTTTGTGTAGCCTCAGTGACCATCCTCTTGACCTACTCCTGAATCTCCTTCATGGTCTGACTAAAGTCTTCTGCATGTCCACTTCTTTGTTCCATAGTTCCAAGATATTTGAGCTCACATATACCTCTTGGGTGCATCCCATACACAACCTCAAATGGACTCTTCCCTGTGGTCCTATTGACACTGTCATTATAAGCATACTTAGCTTGGGAGATAACCATATCCCATGTCTATCCATATTCCTTAGTTAGGCACCTTAAAAGATTACCAAGCACCCTGTTAACCACCTTTGTTTGACCATCGGTCTGAGGATGGTAAGCTGATCCAAATGAAAGATTTGTACCCAATCTACTCCATAGAGTCTTCCAAAAGTGACTCATGAACTTCACATCTCTGTCAGAAGCTATGCTTAAAGGTAGTCCATGGATCCTTACAACTTCTTTGAAAAAGAGATCAGCTATGTAACTAGCATCATGAGTAGTTTTGTAGGGAATGAAATGACTCATTTTGCTAAATCTATCTACCACTACATAAACACTATCAAAACCAGTCTTTGTCTTAGGAAGGACTACCATAAAATCCATACTCACACACTCCCATGGCCTGTTAGGAATGGGTAGGGGTTGATATAAACCAGCATTACTAGCTCCTCCCTTAGCTTTCATACACACAACAAATTTTTCCACATACTTTCTAACATCTCTTGCCAACTTAGGCCAATAATAGAATCTTTGCACTAGCTCTAAAGTCTTATTTATGCCAAAATGTCCACTAAGACTGCCATTATGCTTTTCCTGAATCAGATTTTCCCT
>VDFB02074902.1:23204-79727 GCA_007258455.2 Sequoia sempervirens
TTATGAAGTCAATTTTATGACCCATGGCTCTCTTTGGTGAGTAAAGTTGTAGGTGTACCATCACTAACTATGCTCTTGTACTTTTCAAGTAACTCTTGGACTACTTTTGGTAAGACTGTCTTTTTAGCCTTGTCTTCTTCTTTAGGTTGTAACATAATCACATATCCTTCACTCCCTTGATGTAGGTTGTTAAGGAACTATTTACCACTACTCAACATGATGTTTGGTGTCTTTGACTATCCTTCATCTTCTTCTAATAGTGACTACAACTTAAAAGCTTTCCCATCCTTCTTGAATGAGATGGTGTTCTCTTTTCCATCATATAGGACACTCCTGTCATATTGCCATGGTCTGCCCAGTAGTAAATGGCATGCAACCATGGGTAAAACATCACAAACTAACTTGTATTTATATCCTCCAATGGAGAACTCCACTGTTACTTGCTCATTCACTAAAACACTTTGTCCCTTGTTTAGCCATGTAACCTTGTAAGGGTTAGTATGGGGTACCTTCTCTAATTTCAGTTTCATTACTACCTCCTCTAATATGATATTATCTATTGAACCTGAATCTACTATGACCTTGCATACTTTACCAAGTATCTTGTACCTTACTCTAAATAGAGCTCTCTCCTTTGTTTTGTTTCTTCCTTGACCGGTTGTCTGATCAAAACTCTATTGAACATCAGATTCTCTCCTACCTCAGTTTCAATATAACTAACCTCATATGACTTAGGACTCATGGTGTCCTCTTGTGCATAAGCCACTCTCTTTTCATTGACTGATGAAGATTCTTTCTCTGAGCACCTATAAGTAGGATGACCTATTTTATTATAATGATAACACTTCATGTTTGCAAAATAAGAATTGCTTCTACCTGCTCCTCTTCCATTGTTTGAACCTCCTTGAGGTCCTCTACCCCACTGTTTTATCCTCATCTTGTAGATGTTTCACCTCCATGCTCTGTGAGTTTTGGCTCTCCTTGGTTTCTTTGGTCATTGCCTCCACCTTGGTAGCCACCATGCTATCCTCTTTGATCTCTTTGATCTCTACCTTTGCCTCTACCCTTAGAAGTCTGATCTTCCTTCCTCTTGTTCCTTTCCTCAATCTTGATAACCAATTGGTAACACTGATGTACTATCTTAGGACTCAAAAGAGCCATCTCCTCTTGGATGTTCCATTTCAAACCGTTAAGGTATCTAGCTACCTTAAGACTTTGATCCTTTGTAACATTGGACCTCATACAAATTTTTTGAAACTCTTTAGTATAAGTGTTTACATCTTGGTCTCTTTGCCTTAGGCTTTGCCTCTTCTTGTGTAACTAAATCTCATTGTCATCTGGCATATAGGCTTCGCTTACATTGGCAACCATTCCTTTCCAAGTTGAAATAGGCTACTTTCCTTCCTTTTCCCTCTCTGTCTGAATGAACTTCCACCATGTCAAGGTAGATCCTCTTAGTCTTGACTTGGCCACCTTTACCTTCTATGCTTCAATGACTCCTTCACACTCAAAATGGTTTTCCATTCCCTCTATCCAGTCCATTACTAGATCAGCTTCCATTTTTCCACTAAATAGTGGTATGCCTTCAAGTGATTTTCCACTTTAATCTTTCAATGCCTTCAAGAAAGGCTCCTCCAAAATAGGGTCAGGTTCAGGGGTCTTATCTTCTTCTGCAACCTCTTCTTCCTTTGGTATCCTTCTGTCAAATTGTGCAGTCCTCACTACTTGTTCAAGTTGGGCTATCCTTTCCCTCAATTGTCTATTATCTTCCTCCAACTCTTCAACCATCTTGGCCAATTGTGCATTTGTCACCATGACGGTAGTATCACTTGACTCAACCTTTGACATATATTACTCTTTCCCAAATCTTTAACTTGCTCTGATACCAATCTGATAGGGCAGGGTTGGATGAGAGACTCACTATCCCATGCTCTGGTCTTTGTTCTCAAGAACTTCTAGGTGACTCCTTCACCTTAACCTTTAGGTCCTATCATAGGTATAGGCACCCCTGGTATTACTGACCAACCCCTCTATCACTATTCTTCCATACTACCAAGCCAATCTTGGTGCCTTGCCACTTCCTCTCCTTGACCCTTATTCTTCCCTAAAGGCCAATTACTCTCAACATTCAATTAGGAACTTGCAGAGGTGTAAAAACATTGTAAAAGCTTCAAGGTAATCTATCTAGGGTTCTTATACCATCACAAGACTCCAATTACCCATCGCTTCCACTAAACCCTCTCCTAGGGTTAGGAAAGGCTACAAGCCTAGAGCCCCAATTAGGTCTCTTACTCCAGGTAAAATGCAATTTTCTCCAAAACCCACCAAAAGACCTAGGTTCTTTACTTGGGATTGGTGGTTCCTATGTCCACACCTTGAAGATTTTTAGGGTTTTGAAACAGCACTACCCGTACACTGCTCATACACAAAAATGGTAAAAAACCTAGGGTTTCCTAGCATTTCCCAGGCTATTTCAGACTGTCAAAGGTTTCCCCCACCAAATGATTTGATAGATCCTCCTCCTGACTACCAAGCCTTGCCAAGACTCTCAACAAAATTCACCAAAAGGAATTTCTCCAAAATCTTAACGCCCCTGCAAGATATGTGTCTTTCACTCCCTGTCTTCCCTAGCCAGACTCTGTCTGGCTCGCCTAGGGCAAGACATTGCTAGCAAATCCTGCACACACACCAAGACTACCACCTACCATTTTTAGAAGCATGAGTCTAGGCACTATTCCCAAAAGGCCATATGGTTTGTACGGTGGGAAAGTGCTCTAGCACTCCATTTCCAAAAACCAGTCTGGTGCAGACCAGCAACAGGGCAAAATTAAACTATTTACAAACAATGCTTGCAAAATGAACAAAAGAAACTATTTAATGATGTAAAATGCTTGTAGATTACTATCAACACATCCTACAGTTAATACAGTAACAGGTCTAACTCATGAAATCCCTATTTAGATGCAAAACTCAGAAGTTTTAGCACAGAATGTTGCTTTTTCTACAATTTCACAACTTTCACTATAACATTAACACCTCCAACCCTATTCCGTGGTCGGGGCATGTCTTAAATAGGCTTCTCAAATAGTTAAGTTCCTTTTGGAAAACCTAAAGAAGACCAAAAGATGAAACTTATAAAACCCATTATGTTTTTCAATCTTTGGCAACTTTTGACCACTCAGCAAAATGACCTTCTAAACTTATTGAACTCTTGACAACCTCTTTCCCAAAGATCAAAAACACCTCTAAGCTCAACACTCAATGGTCTACATGACCTTATGAAAACAAAACAAAAATTAACCCTCTAGGTTTCTTCTTTACCTAAGAAACTGCCTGTTGTTCCTTAGGTGCTCCACGCACCACGATTGCACCGCTCCATGAATCTATAATGTACCAACAAAAGGCTAAAAATGTAAAGTTAATTGATTTTCCAAAATCAATAATCTTACTAAAATGCATAAATAAATTAACTCCTCATTGTGCATTAAATTTTAACATTGCAAAATGAAATTTTTCTAAATAGAAATTAAAAAAAACATTAAGGACTTTTGAAATAACTTCCATCATCATATAATTATCCTCAACATCATCTAAAAATACCACTAGGCCGAGGGTATGTGCGGGATCATCCTTGGAAAAAATAGGCCCTTAAGTGGCAAAATTTAGAAAAGCCAGTTAGGCAGCAGCGTAAGGAGTGGATAAGTTATCTATATTATTTCAAAAATATATAGACGAGAATCTAGACAAATTTAAGATGTAGTTTTTAAACTACTAGGTTTGTTTAAAAAAATCTATTTGGTGAGAAGTTTGGGGAATTTCAATGAAGTGAGTACTTCATTTTAGGGGAAAAAAAGAAGAAGTAGGTGTATGTTTTAGACACCTAACCAGTTTAAATTGATAATATTTTTTATAATATTTTAGATCGCAAGTAGAGGGACTCATGTCTAATCATTATATTTTTTTTTGTAATTTTTAAGCAAATAATTAATTATGAATTTTTTATTACAACTTATAAAAAATATAAAAAATGTATGTATGACCACCTTAACTTGGTCAAAACTTCATGAATTTTTTTTTTTTTTTTTTAATCCTATAATATGGGAAGCATAGAATGTGAGACATGTTTTGGATTTTAAAAATATGATACTATTTGAAAGCTATAGATGTTTTACAATTAACCTATCAATTAGAACTTTAATTCGTAATTCAAATACAGAAAATGAATAATAATTACTTATTAAATTCAAAGTAAGCATAATAGTTTATATTGGTGGAAAGCTGAGAATCTCCTTTAAAAACTTTTTTTGTTTCATCAATTTTGCGTAAAAAAAAGGTCACCAGCCACATACCCATCATATTGCCACTTTTTGGCCCATCATGATCTTGCACATACCCAGTCTTTGCAAAAATAATTTATCCCTCTGGTCCCGAAGATTCAATGTTCTACACGCATAGCCATCAAGGAAATTGTGACTAAATTATCTACATATTTCCTCGGCTTTAACATTTTCTTTTCTGGATGGTGTTATTTTGTTCCAAATATCCCATTTTGTGTAAATGCTAAAGCCTTTTAAATAAATTCATTCTACACATTTCCTAAAAAGCATTTTGACCATAATTTACATGTCATCACACTTGATGGTTTCTAAAGAATTTTCAATAAAAACATTTTGTGTAAATCCAACAATCACAGTATTCATGAGATTGCATTTCCCTAAGGCACTTCGGCACATCGCACAAGTGTTTGCAAGTGTCTATCCAAGTGACATCAAATCAATCATTTCGAAACTCGTTATCCAAAGTTACTAATACCGCATTGCTCACGCGACTGGCTACTTATTTTTCACCAAGTCCATATTTCAAAAGCACTGCTATACTTTGAACAATAGCACATGGGTTTGTTTGAAGATTTTTCTAAAGCCTTTTCAACAAATTCATTTTACACAATTCCTTCTTGCATTGATTTTTATGAAACCAAATTGGGTTGTGGCATTTCCTAAATGACCTTCAACGCTTTATCAACAAGCCTTCTTTGTTCAAATTTTGTTATCATCGCTTTCTATGAAATGACATTTCTGTGAGGTCATGCAATTCGGTCACATTTTTTTGGAGTTCAGAAAGCCTTTCCAATAAACACTCTAAGCACTCCTTATTTATAATTTTGGTGATGCATGTGATATTCTATCAAATATTTCATCAATCCCTGTTCTCAACATTGTGCATATCCTTCATCACGTCATTCCAGAGACCACATTTCATTGAAGTGTTCGGTGTCATCTTTTGAGGCTTGCTCAATTAGACAATTCTCGTGCCTTGTTAGTCTTTGTTTCCACATTTTATATGTGTTTTTGCCAAGGTAGTTGCAGCTACAATATCCTTTATGCATGGATGGGGGGTCCATAACCTATTCAAGGCTCCCATTTATGCATAGGCTATGAAGATATTGAAAAAGGTTGAGGAATCGGCTTGAAACTAGCTGATTTGCATTGTATCCCAATGTTCTTATAGCCTTCTCAAATCATTCTGTGTGCATGCTGCAATCATCGTGGCCTTCTCATGCTTCCATATTTTCTATGCTTATTTATTTAGCGCAGTTGCAACTCAAACATAAGATTCTCATGCCCATTCCATGCTTAATCGCCTTCTATCAGTGCACATCCCATATTCAATACCGTTCAACAAATTCATATTGTGCAAGCCAGCAATCATGGAATTTCATGAGGCATTTTGTATCTTCTTGAGGCATTCTGTCATACAGTTTGTGAGCCATGTCTGTGTAAGTCTAATGATTTTCTGTCTGGCTGCAGGCAGAGAGGATGTCTGCAGAAGTTGGGGAATTTTTCCTTGCCATTGCCACTTCACTTACATCGAAGATTAGAAAAAAAAAACCTCCCTCACAAATCCATTTTTAGCATATAATGCAATTATGGTGAAGAAGATTACATTTTTGAACAGAGACCCCATGATGCCTTCTGCGAGCTGAAATCTCCTGCAATCATTTTGCCTTGTCTATGCTTTCACACCCAACACATAAGTCATGGGTTCATTCATTCACATCATTCCAAAAGATCCATTTTATGCATGTTCATCGAGGCGTTGTGTGGAGGAAGGGAGGAAGGTCAGGGATCTCTAAGACTCTATCTTTCACCTTCACCATGTGGATTCGGGAGAAAGTTTGAACATGGATTTTACACTTGAGTGTTGTGCAGGATAGAAATGAAATCTGGAGAGGGATTAAAATGAAATCTAGAGCAGGATCATTTTCCTTTTGTGCCTGGTCTAGGGTTCTCCCTAGGTACGCAATCTGATACTGCTGTGGGGGCGGGAATATTTCTAAAGATGAGGTGTTATTTTATTTCTCCTGGTTCCATTATTCATTTTGATCCCGAAATAAACATAGCATTTGAACAAAGTGCGGGTGCGGGATTCAAAATAAACTTAGCAATTGAACTCTAAACTTCTTTCCTTAATGTTTTCCTGACCCGAATTAAAAATGTACCTTTCCTCAAAATTCAAAGACTTTATTTATTTAAACTGTGCAAAGTTTCTAAAAATTTAAAGACCTTTTAAATTTAAATTTTGGTTTCAAAATATTTTGTAATATTTTTTTAATCTATTTAATTTTTATGTGTTTTTTCAAAATTTTAAAATCTTTTTAAAATTTTTTAAAAAATTTCTTTTATGATCTCTAGATTTTAAAATCGTTAAAAAAAAATTAAATAAAAGAATTTGTTTATTAAAAATTTATTAAACATTCTTCTATTTTAAATCTTTTAAAATAAAAGATTTATTCATATTAAAAGGTTTAATTATTTTAAATTTAAAAGATTAAGTTTTATAATTAAAATCTTTTAAATTTCTTTATTTATTTGATTTTAAAATTTTATTTATTTCTTAAAATTTAAAATCTTTTGGGATTTTAAAATTTAAATTTTTGAGATTTTTGTATTTTTTGCTTTTTTGAGATTTTTCATAACTTTAATATTTTATACTTTTTTTGGATTTACGAGACTCTAAAGATGAGATGATGACATGAAGATCAGAATGAACAATGTGAAACCAAAAACAAGTGACACAAGGGAAAAGATGGACAAACAAGACAACAAAAATGACCAAAACAAACAAATGAAAGACAAAAACGACAAGAAAATGACACGGCAAAAAGATGGGGATTGGGATCAAGAATGAACACAGAATGTGAACCATCAAAAAATGCAAGGTATCGGTTCCAGTCTAAAACCTGAACCTGAAAGGCAAACACACAACAGACGCGAGAAATGGTATCGAGACAAAACTAGGAATAAGAACCTTGAAAGGTTCATTTTTGGGTTCAATCAATACTTGAACCTAAACCAAACAAAATAAACACAAAGGCAATTGAGATTGAAGTCAGGGCAGAACTAGAGCTTGAAACCCCGAAAGGTGTCAGGTATCAATTCCATCCTACAACCCAATCCCGACAAAACAAAAATGAGAAGGAAATAAAGATTAGAGTCAGGATAGAAATGATAACTTGAACTTTCCAAAAGTGTAGAGTGCAAGTTCCGGTCTGAAACCCAAATCTGACAAATGGAAATAAAATAAACAAGGCACAAGAAAGGATGAAAACAAGAATGAAAAAGCACGACCACAACAAAAGCAACTAGTGAAACGAAAGAAAACAGAGGGGTACCTGACTTTTCCAAGAAAAATTTAGGGCATGTATGCAGAGCGTAACACTATCTTGCATCCTAAACCTCTTCAAAATATTCATTGCATACGTTTCTTGAGAAATAAAGATACCATCATGTATTTGTTTTACTTCTTTTCCTAGAAAATACCTCAAGAGACCTAAGTCTATCATTTCAAACTCTCTTTTCATGGCCTATTTAAAATCAGTAATTAGGAAATCATCATCCCCAGTGAAAAATAAATCATCAATATACAATAAAACAATTAAAATCTTACCATCAACTACCATGATATTAAGAGTGGGTTCACCATCACTTTTGCTAAAGCCATTGTTCAACAAATATGAGACAATCATGTGGCACCATGCCCATGGAGCTTGCTTCATCCCATAAAGAGATTTCTTTAGCCCGTATACCTTGTTTTCTTGACCCAAAACTTCATAACCAAGTGGTTGCTCCACATAAAATTCCTCTTTCAACACTCCATTTAAGAAGGCGGACTTCACATCCATTTGAAACACCTTCCACTTATGCTATGCTGCAATTTCTATGACTACCCACACTATTTCCATCCTTGCAACTGGAGCAAGAGTCTCGTCATAATCTCTCCCAAACTATTGTTTGTATCCATTGACAACTAATCTTGTCTTATGCCTCTCTATTCTTCCATCGACATTTCTTTTGGTCTTATAAACCCACTTAACTCTAATTACTTGCTTGTTGGCAGTCAAATGAATTAGCTCCCATGTTTTATTTCTCTCTATTGCATCTATCTCTTCATCCATGGCTTCACACCATTTTTTATCTTTCACAACATTCTCAAAATAAATTGGATCACTATGAGAAAATAATGCAAAATTTGCACTCTCATCAAATTCTTCATCATACCTTTCATTGTGGTGGATCTCCCTTAGACTCTTGGTCTTTCTTGGCACTAGGGAGGTGAGAGTAGGGTCTGAACTTTGACTATTGCTGCTACTTTGCTGAGCAAACCTAGTCCAATGCTATTTGGAGCTTTTTGTCTATGTCTGTGCAATAGTATGGAGTAGTCTAGAGTTGGTTGAGAGTGTTTTGGAGCTGTTCAGAGTTGGTCCAGAGCTATTAGGAGTGATTGTAGGGTCTATAATATCATCTTGTTGCACTTCTTGTTCTTTTCCTTCTTCACTTGGAGCTATCCGGAGCAATTGGGTGTTGTTAGAAACTATAAAATTGTCCCATGACTCATCCTCTAGGAACTCTACATCTCTAATAATAACAATTTTCTTGGTAACAATATTCATCCAAGAGCCTCTTGGCTTTAAGCATGCTTGTTGCCATCTCCATTTTTTTTCTATTTTTCCTCTCAGCCACTCCATTTTATTGTAGAGTATAGGTTGTTGTTAGATCCTTCTTAATTCCATGTTGCTTGAAAAAATTTATAAATCGATTGGAGGTATACTCTCCCCCTCTATCTAACCTTAGGACCTTGATGAAATTTCCACTCTCTTTTCCAGCTTGGTCTTTAAACACTACAAACTTGTCAAAAGCTTCAGATTTATGTTGTAAAAAATAATCGAATGTCTTGCAGTTGTAATCATCAATGAAGGTCATAAAAAATTGGCTCTTACCAATAGAAATTACTTCCATAGGGCCACACAAATCAATTTGCACCAACACTAATGGTGCTCTTTCCCTTCTAGAATTTCCTAATTGAAAGGGCTTCATATGTTGCTTGCCTAAAATGTAGGCTTCACATCTACCACTAGGCTAT
Source organism: Sequoia sempervirens (assembly GCA_007258455.2). NCBI lineage: Eukaryota > Viridiplantae > Streptophyta > Pinopsida > Cupressales > Cupressaceae > Sequoia > Sequoia sempervirens. The sequence goes on from VDFB02074902.1 coordinate 32,625, forward strand.
ACTATGGTTGGTAAACCTCCAAACATACCCTTTTTTGACAAAATATTCAAACCAACATAGCCTAAGTGTCCATACCTGAGATGCCAAAGCTTGGAAGGGTTTTGAATGACTATCTTGAATGTTGATTGTTGTTGTATTGCTATACATTTTCCTATGTCTACAGACTAAGTTAAGAAACAGCTTTCTAGCCTCAATGGAAACATCCTATTCTTCATCATTTTCACTACTGCAATTACTTTCATACTTCCATCCTTCTCGTAAATAATGCATTCACCCTTCTCCATCAAAAATTTGTACTCATGAGATTGTCCTTTATACCAGGGGAAAAATAAACATCATCAATCTCCTTCTTCTCAACTTTCTTGGTGTAAAACAAAATAGACCCTTTTCCCACAACTGTAACTATTTCATTGTTCCCCATTTTTATTTCAGAATTAACATTCTTATCAATGAAAGAAAATAAAATTTCATTACCATTTATGTGTTTGCTACAACCACTATCTTCAACCATACCTCATCACTGCCTTACCCAGCAATGTTGCACATGATGAAGGCCTTTTGTTGATTACCTTCATCCACTTTTTCATCAACCACATTTGCACTTTTCTTGGACTAATCTCATTGCTTTTTCCAATACTCAATTGCATAATGGCCAAACTTATGGAAATAATATCATTCAATATTGTTTGTCACCCTTCTAACTTGAGTTGTTCTTCTTCTTGGCTTGTCCGAAGTTGGACTGGGAGATATTTGCTCCCTCTTTGTTGTGTGAGCTCATCCTGAGAAATCTTCTCCAACACTACCACGTCCATATTTTCCTCTACCATGTTCAGAGTTGTTTCTACCACTCCCCTAACTCTTGCATTGGCTTGAGCTTTGAATCCTTTCTCATGGGAAGAACTTGTAGACCTATTTAGGTGTTGTTCATGGGTTTGCAGAGAACTCATTAGCTCATTAACATAAAACATTGAGAGGTCCTATGTGTCTCCAATGGCAAGCACAACTAGAGCAAACTTTGTGGGTAAAATTTTGACGATTTTCTCCACAATCCTCTACTCGTCCATGACATCTTCATTCACTCTCAACTGGTTTATCAAACCTAATATTCTTGTGTGAAATAATGAGACAGACTCTCTGTCCTTCATTTGGAGAGTCTGAAAATCTCTTCAAAGCATCTGGAGCTTCACCAATCTGACTTTATCAATCCCTTTGTAACTAGTTTGGAGGTTTTCCCAATCTTATTTTACATAGTTAGCTACTGCTATTCTAGAAAAAAATGGCCTTTATCAAGGCTACTTCAATCAAACTTAATGCTTCATATCTTTCTTGCTTGCCTCCTTCAACTGTATCTTTTGGTTGTTTGTAAGGACTGCATATGCTACAAGATGAGTCACATTATTGAACCCACTAATCAACAAAATCATAGGGTGGTTGTTGCCAACTCTTACCCTCATCTCCAGTCATGTCTTCAACAAAAAAAAATTTAAATACCAAAAAAAAAAAGCCCAACTCACTAAAGCCTTAGGGCCTTCTAGCTCTAATACCATGTAAAAAATGGAAAAGTACAAGTCTTAACGCTCTGTTACCATGACAAATACACACAGTTTTTGCTTTATCTCTCAATCACTAAGAATACTAAAATAAATGTGGAATAAGAAAATAGATTTGGAGACATGAAATTGGGCATGTAAACTTGCTTGTTCTATTAACTCAGAGAAAATAAAATTTACAAAATGATACCAAACTTAAAACTACAAACTACTAATGACAAATTTAACTCACAACAATCTGAAGTGACACCCACAAACTTTTAACGATTAGGAGCTTCTTAGAGCTCTCTCTATTTTCTATTTGATTCGAGCTATCTACTACTCTTTGGAAACACTGACCAATCTGTGGCTATCTACTGCTCCTTGCACACATAGATCAAAATGGAGCTATATGTTGCTCCCTAAAAACATTCTCCCATTCACTCTCATAAAATTATCTATTGTTGTTGCAACTTCACTATTGTGCAACTTACTTGCTGCTCACTCTAACTAACTATTTCATTCCTTCCTTTTTGTCTATATCAAAAAATTCCCTCCCAAAAATTTGAATCCACCTAGCACAATAACTTCTATGAAGTCAGGAGTAGGACAAGGATGAAAATCCCCAAAAAGAAACTTTCCATTGAAGAAAAAGGACTCTTGACAAGTAGGTGAATATTTGGTGAGTTAATGTGAGCAAAGAAATCAGTCAATGAATATTTCCAACAATTAATAGGTGTAAAATCAAAGTCCACCATTATCACCCTTTGATTCATGGTGATATGGCATAGAGACAAACCACGTGAACTTCTCAACTAGCATGCCATAATCACAAGATATGCATACAATGGACATGTTCAAAGTGATTCCAAGATTTTCAAGTAAATATTTATTTTCTAGAACATGTATTTTTTGTTGATTTTCAATTGGTATGATATATTCTATCTATGGCACATATATGTACTTATTATAAATCTGCATTCATGAGAAGGCACTATCCTCAAATATGAAGGTAATCTCAATGTCGAACCATAAGCATTGAAGCCAACATAGCATGGCTATGAAAATACTACATTAATATTTGAAAATAAAATCATTTTATCCCATCACCAAGGATATTTAACTATGGCAACATGGCGCACAACCGATACTCAAATCAATGCATGCAAGCAAAAGATGATAATAGCTTTTAGAACATTGCATTCTAAAAGAAAAGGAATAATTAAATAGTGGAAATACAATCAATAATATCAAAATTAATGATTCATCAGGGTAACATATGGTTATGTAAACGATGATTTTGGCACCTTAATGCTCTCTAACTCTTCTAGGGTTTTTCACCTAAAAAGAGAGAGATGGGCCAAAATGCTAATGTCTACACTCAATATTAATGTAATGAGGGATGAAATATGTCTGAATTTAATTTCTTAAGTGCAATAAATTGAAAAAGAAGGATGATTATTAATGTAAAACCTAAGAAATATAGTGTTAGAAAACACATTATGATATGCAAACATGAACTAAATGATCTAGAAATACAAATAAAACCAAATAGAAAGATGTAAGACAAAATTTGTGCAGCTGGAAGTGTTTTGCAAACTTGAAAAAACTTTGAAATTATGATTTTTAAGCCTGTCGAGAGACTTAGGCTAGTTTGGGCAACTTAGTCCACTTTCGCAAAAATTCTAGAAAGCTACACCAAAGCTTGTTTCGGCCAAATGGGTATCCAATTCTATAAAAAATTTTCAGTGGGTGACTTAGTCCACTTAGTTCCTAGAATTCTGGTTCTACAAGTTCCGCTTTTGAAACCCTAATTTTTGGGTCTGAAGTTGAATTTTAGTTGATATTTTTGTCTTGTTCAACAAGGAGTGGTCTTGAACAAGTCTTCAACCTTATCTTCAATGATCTTCAAACCCTTAAAGTTCCTAAATCTGCAAACACAAAAAGATAGGACAAAATGTTGATTGTTAGGGGATGGGGGTTTTCCTTGGTCCCATTTTTAGGTAATTAAACCAAAATGGTGAAATAAGATAATGAAACATGAAACATCATGCAATTAGAAAATTTCCATGATGATTGATCTTGAGTTACCGCAAAAATAGATGAAGAATCTTACTCTTGAATTGTTTAGAATTAAGCTTGAATGCTATCTTGAATGCTTGATGAATGGTGATTGAATGAATGATTTAATTATGAATTGAATGAATTAGGGTTTAAATATATGTTTTTATAGAAAAGAGTTAAGAATAAGGATCATGATCAAGGGCTAAGATTAAATTAGAAAATAACTTAATCAATGGTGGAGATTAATTGAGAGAGAAAAAACATGGATAGATAAAGACTTGTGGTGGAAGATAATATTGGCACAGAAAAGGAGGTGGTTAGAGAAATTAAATAATAAAGATTATTTAATTTAGGAGGCCAACATAAGATAAATAAATAAAATATTAATTTTAATTATTTAAAAAGAAAGGCAGGAATAAATAATTTAAATAATTAAAAATAACTATTTAATTGGGGAAATAAAGAAGGGATGTTTATTTATAGAGAGAAAAGGCTAATGAATAATTAAATAATTGAAATAATTATTTATTTATACAAGAAGAGGGAAAAACTAATAATATTAGACTTAAATTCTTAATAAGAGTCTAGAAAAGTATGAAAGTGATTTACAACACTTTACAACACCTTTACAAGACATTGTTAAATGCAATTTATTGAGTTTGCAAGGGTCAAATACTTAGTGTGGATGTGTAAAAAAACTCACTGAAGGCCTCATTAAGTCCAATTTGTCAGTAATTATTCCCATATCAAGCAAAGTATACACTTTTTGGCAACAAAAGTTCTAGGAAAATTCATCGTCAACAATTTACCATTCAACAATTCATTATCATGAAAAATTCATCTCATTGAAAATTCACCACCAGCAATTCATCATCATGGATAATTCATCACATATATAATTAGAAAATTTGATTTATGATACTAAAAATGAAAACATTTTTCAATATATAAATTATTAGTCATCTCTACTATTAATGTAGTGGAAATTATTCTTTTGCAAAAAAAATCTCAAGGTCTTGGAAATATATATTAGAAAATGTTAATGCAATGAATTATCCATGTTGATCAATTGATTGTAGTGAATTTTCCATAGATGAATTTATCATGATGATAAATTATTGAATGGTGAATTGTTGATGGTGTATTTACCTAAAGCAGTAATATATACATTCATTAATACGATAAAGATTGCAAAGAGAATATCAGCGTAGTTACTATTCCATGGCTATACACATAGAATAATCCTAAAAATGTGAAATGGTTTGGTGCCAAACCTATCCCAATCATTTGTCTTGAAGATTCAGAGTGTCTCTTTAACTTTCCCATATCGAGCACTAGCACAAATATGTGCATATCCTACTATTTTTCCACATTCTAGAGTTGTGAGACTCGAGCATCCCTTTGTAGTAGTAGCCCCACTTCCCGTTGTACTACCCCACTTCCCACTTTCTGCTTTACTCCATCCTTTTATATCTGCATAAAATTTTTCCATAATTTCACGTTTCTCCCCAGATCTAGGAATTCATTCCTTTAATGCTCTTTGTGCATTTTTTCCCCTCCTCCATTGATGAGGTTATTTCCCCTTTTCTTGTGTGTAATCTCCCCTCGTTATTATTTTCTGCTATCGGTTGCCAAGAAATCCTAGTCCATGCCTGCGTTACCCATATATTCACCACTACCAAAAATGCTTTTAACACATGCTCTACAAAGTTGCCAAATGTAACATCCACCTACTCACGACTTTTTAAATTTAAAAGTGACTATTTTCTATTAGAGAAAAAGTTAAATACATTAATAATTCCAAATTACATGCCATTAATAGTCTAGATGTATAGAAATAACTAAAACCTAATTCCAAAGTAAATATACAACATTTACTAGTGAAACTAACATAACTCAAACATAATTCATTAAACAAGGAAAATCAAATATAAAACTATGTTGTTAAATCAACATAATTTGCAAATATGATCTAAATTGAATTCATCAAGGTGATAAGTGTTTAATAAATAAAAGCACAAATTCTTGATTTTCAATATTAAATGAGGGCATGCGAACAAGAGGATATTCAAATAAACTAATGCTTAATCAAATTGTAGAATTTATGCTTTCTATATAAAAAAAATGAAAGTTTAGAATATGTCAAGTTCACCAAAATATTATGTGAAAAAGAGATTCAAGATCCAACAAGTGAATTAGCTTAAATCTAGATTTTCCTTTTGGACTTCAAATTGGAACATAAACAAACAAGGGTTTGACGATTGAATAAATACCTCAATACCTCAAAGGAGAGCCAATATTCTAAGGTTAGGTTCCTATGTTGCAAAGAATGAAAATTTGATGTGAAATTTGAATAACCTATTGGACATAAACCTTAGATTTGAAAATCTAATTAATTACATAAATGAAAAAAAATATATAGAAATAGAAAAAAATGGGAAATACAAGCAAAAGGAAACTTTTATATGAAATATAAGTCTAAAATTGAGGGATAGGGGTGAGGGCACCATAGTTTGGGTGTTCTAGGGAGTTCTTAGCTTCTGATGATGTGTGGTTGTCTACATTATGGTTTTATAAAACATGTCATTAACAAAGATTTTGGATCTCCCATGCACACAAAAAGATGAGAAAGGTTGTGTTGTATATGATTTTTACTTAGTCAACCCTTACTTTTGGTGTTCCCACCTCGACAATAGAAAATAATAATGGTATAAATAACATACCCTAGCTTACATAAAGGAAAAGTAAGCAATAAATGACTATAATAAATAGATGAAAATTGATAATATTTCCTTAGGCATTAAACCTCTACTGAGGTGATGTCACATAATAAATTTCTACTTAGTTTTGATGATGGATGATTAAACTTATTTGAATAATTGCAAAAATTTAGTCACATAACATAATATATTTTTGTAGCAAGCATGTAGAGAGTAAATCACATGTATTCTCACAATTTACACAACAATTTCTCATAGTTCATAATAGAGTTTAATTGTTCAAATAGAAAGGAAAAAAATATTTTTATATGCATCCCAATTGATCTTTTTGTATATAGACCAACCTGGGATCATTTTTAAATCACCAAAGGCCAATGCGAAAGTAATAAATATTTTAAAATCACCAATTTAGGACTACCACACCCTCACCCCCATTTCAAGTGTTATTATTATTAAATTTTGGGGATATCAATAGTTTTAATGTATTTCCCAGTATAGTATTCAAATTATCAAATTATTAATGTGATTAATTTTATATATAAAATAGGGTGTCAATATAGTGTGAAGTTGTCTAGGGTGACTATTTGTGATGCTAGAGTAGCTCTTCATGATTCTACTATATTGTCTTTTGTGTATTTTTAGAAGAAATTTTGGCACCTTATTTCCTCTAGGAATTGTCTCTTCCACATCTATAATATAGTAGACCTCTAATACTTAGACACATATTATTGATCATGTACTTAACTAAATCATGAAAAATGTTGGCCATGTAAAAATCCAACTATCCATAATGACCTGTGCATATACACAACTACTTCTTGCTCCATATTATAGGTGTAGTCCTTTGTCATTGCAAACTGTAGCTACACCCTTAATTGTAATATATGAGGTGTGAAGGTTTGAGTAATATAGTGAGAATGGTGATCCTCATATTGATATTTCTATATTCACTACCTTGTGTAGTCATTCCTTGTTCATGATGCTTTGTTAGCAAAGATATTCTAATGGTCATTAAAAGAAACTATGTTATATGTGTTTTCTCACATGTTTATCATTTTATCAACATAATCGAATAAATCATCAAATAATTATTTGGATAGTTCTAGGTGAATATTGGACCATAAGTGATATTTCCTAACTTTTTCAATTCTAAGTAGGGTAAAGGGAAAATATTACTTACTTCATCTTTCATTATCAATATTTATTTTCTCAAATAACATATGGACTTTAAGACTTTGATGTGCAAATATTATTCATTATAAACTTGCAATGAGTGCTACATGATTAAATTTTAGTGATGAAAGTATATCATTTTTTTTCCTTCACACAACCTTGTGTGGCTACCAATAATGAATGAGTTAGTATGTGAAATCCACCTCATAAACTCCCATTGATACACAAGTTTGTGCTTCTTCTTTGAGAATTTATCTAGAAAATAAGTTCCTCCAAGTAAATGAAAATAATAATAAGAACTTCTCAAACTTCTTTCATGCCAATTGTAATGATTGTAAATCATTCAAATGAAGAAAAATAGGGACTTTCCTAAAATGGAAAGGTAAGTCCAAAAAGGGGTTAAAAACCATATCTTCCTACATTCATTAGGAAATGAGATCCCCTCAATGAATTGATTAATGTAACCCATAGGTGAATCAACCCAAAGCAAGAATCCTCATATGTCCTTATGATTGAAGGACGGGGTCCAATGTCAAACAACACTTTAGGGAGAAAAACTAAAAATAGCAAATCAAATCCAAAATGAAATCTATCACTTGGGTTTTGAAGATTAAGCATAAAAATAAGAGAAACAACAAAGTTTCTAGAAAATTTGGGAGGGAATAACACTTTGCACCTATCATAAAAAGTAGTTGATGCAAGCCTATCATTGACGCATTTGCCCATGGATGAGTGAGTCCAAGTTTCCTATTGTAAAAAACTCTGGATTTGAGGTCTTACCCTAAAACCTACACTTCCTTCATGTAACACTGAACCTTCACTCTTGGATATTAATCTGTGAGAAATCTATAAAAAAAAAAAAAAATGTTTTTAGATGGTGGCTAGAGATTTTAATTGTTCAAACCCAAAGTTTTGTAATTAAACCTTGATAGAAAGAATAGATATGAAACATTAAAGTGTGTGTAAGCCCTACCATTAAGTTTTATAAGATTATAAGAGATTAAATGCGAAGAAACCCTAGTCAAATGTGTTAGAATAGGATTCCTAAATGAAACAATGAATAGTGGAAATGACCCACTTTGGGAGATATCAAATCACCCTAATAGATCACAAATTTGAATATACCTTCATTTAGGAAAAAAGTAAAATGATAAGGGTATGTGTAGGATAATGATGGGCCAAAAAGTGGTGATATAATGGGTATGTATAGGGTATGTGGCCAATGAATTTCTTTTTACCCAAAATTGATAAAACGAAAAGGATTTTTAAAGGAGATTCTCAACTTTCCACCAACATAAACTATGCTTTACTTTGAATTTAATAAATAATTATTATTCATTTTCTATTTCAATTACAACTAAAGTCCTAATTGATAGGTTGATTGAATAACATTTATAGCTTTCAAACAGTATCAAATTTTTTGAATATGAAACATGCATCACATTTTATGCTTCACATACTATAGGATTAAAGAAAAATAAAATAATTTCATGAAGTTTTGACCAAGTTAAGGTGGTCAGGATATACAAGTTTTATATTTTTTAAAATTTGTAATAAAGAATTCATAATTAATTATTTACTTGGAAAAAATTACAAAAAAATGAATCACATTGGGACATGAGTCCTCTACTTATATATAAAATATTAGAAAATTTATTATCATTTTATTGTGGTTAGGGTGGTCGACAGACACCTACTTCTTATTTTTTCAAAATGAAGTACTATTGCATTGAAATTTCAAATTTTCACCAAATAGATTTTTTGTTTTTAAATAAACCTAGTAGTTTAGAAACTACATTCAATTTTATATAGATTCTATTCTTACATATTTTTGAAATAATATAGATAACTTATTCAAATTTTTACATGAATTTTCTTAACTCTTATTTTTTGAGTTTTTTGCCACTTAAGGGCCTATTTTTTCCATCATGATCCTACACATACCCATAATACAAAATTGAACCACTTAGGAAACAAGTCATTAGGATTGACTTAATAGCTTGGTATATCCCTCAAACCCTAGAATCCATCATGATCCTCCTTGAGCATCTATCATCAATCTTTCATAATGAGTGATCTTGTTGAAAAAATTAGCTTGAAGACCTACAAAAACAAATAGAATGTTGCTCCAAGACTTTGACTTTGAATGCTTGATTGAATTATCCTTTCTCTTGAATGCAAATTCTTGTGATCTCATGAGAATATTTTATTATATCTCTAATGGAAAATGATTAAAAGACTTCGCTTTATAGGATTCCTTTCTAATTTCCCATTTACGAGATCTTGAAAGCCAACACTTAGAATTTGAATTTCAAGAGGACCTTGAAATGCCACCAAAAACATGTTTAAATTTGAGTTTTTAAGCTTAAAGGGGACCCATTCTTCCATGGGTGAACGGGTCCTAACCTAAAAGTTTAGGACCTAGATAATGTCGGGGCATTAAAAGTTGTTTAATAGTATTTATTCAATATGGGTTATACTTTCAATAAATAAATAATAGGCCTTGGGATTCATAATAAAGGGTATTAGGGGCCCATTAATGAGGTTAAAAATGCATAAATACAAGGTCACTAAAATAGGTCCATTTGAATTAAGTATGAAATTGTACTTTCTCTTAGAAAGGAGTATAATTTTCTATACTATATTTATCCCCCACTTTAGTGGCCATATGACATTGTGTGCATTTTAAGGCTAAAGGAATTCAAATAAAAAGGATAATCATATGGATTCATTCACAAATAGGGAGAATGGAGCCCCCACTCTAGCCATCTACGAAACCACAATGTTAGGAACCCCATCCTGCAACACCAATTCATTAGTCATTCAAAAATCCTCTTATCAAAATTCTATAGAGAATCAAATTCAAGGGTAGATGTATGCCTTGCTAGATTCCACTTACTTTACAAAGGTGGAACCACAATAGCCATGAAACCACAAAGAAGTACTTCATTTTGATGATGCAAACACCTACAATAAAGTATTGTATTTACAATACCACATATTTATAGAAAATTAGATTAGATCAAAGATGAAATCAATAATCCAATGAAAGAAATGATATAAAAAATGGTGTTCACTAGCCCCCAATATGTTTATTTGAATAAAATGTACTAATAATATATACATTTCTTTAATAGAATATAGTATATATGAATGAAAATGACACATTTATCTATCAACGTGGAATTTAAATATTTGCAATTTACCTCACTATACTGTGATCAAAGATTCCTAGTAAATGAGCATACAAGCCTACGAGACTTGAGATTATGCATAATGAGGTAGCACAAGGGTGAGCTTTGGCATACAATAAGTGTTAGTGTAATTAATTAATTATTGCAGTAGCATATAAGTTAACTTAGGTCATAAATCATTTAGTGCTATGTTGCATTATTAAATAAATCATTTAATAAATAGGGAAATATTCCCTTCCATGTTTGGTGCAATAAGATTCCCTCTAGAAGTTGAGTTGTCCTTCTAGAACTTATCTCAAAATTTAATAAGCATCTAGATAGGGTTCACATGTCACATTTTGTTAGATCATGGTAGATGGCAACATATCATGCATCTTAGGTTTTCCTTCTTGCCTATATAATCAGGCATCTTGTTCGTTTGAAATATATCAATATCATATCATATCAATCATATGATCAATATAGAATCTTTAATTAGCATTCCATTGTTACAACAGTTCTCTTTGTGGTTGATTATCTTTCATGGCTAAAGTCCTTCATTGAAGATTCCATAGCTTCAGGGGTTGTGCAATCTATAATTTCAACACGGTATCAGAGCTTGTCCATTGAAACATCAACCCTTGATCTAGGAAGTTGTAGTGGAAGATTCTTGCAGGCTTGGAGTTTTATATTCTAGGCTAGTTGGTTCTACCCAAGAGCCAAGCTGATTTTTGGTGCAGATCGGGCTTTCTCTGACCTCTCCATTACATCTAGAAAGCCTCAAAACCCATAGATCACCTGTTCATTTGCCAAAATCAGAGTAATTTCAACTGGGTTCCTTTGAGGTAAAATCTAGGGTTTTCATTTTTTGTACAAATCCTTACATGTTTGCAGGAAAAAATCTTCCCTCTCTGTCCTCCATCAAAGCAAAAAAAAAATAGAAAAAAAAAAAAATGGCTTTTATTGGGAAAATTTTTATATAGTTAAAAAAAAATCAAATTCAGTGGCATCGACTGGTAATTTATTTCAGAGTTAGCATAATATTTTTATTTTGTGCATATAGTTGGGGTTTATATTTTTGCATCAGTCGACCATAATATTTTTCTGCAGAATTAAATTTTTTATCGGCATTTTTAATTATATTTTTGAATTGCAACTTATTTGCAATATTCAAAAAATTTGCTATTGGGATCCACCGACTAGTCTACAGATGTTTGTCAGTTGTCACTTCGGCCAACGTCAGTACCCATCATATCCCTGCTAGTCAACCCCGTCATCAGGCCCACATCACACCTGCGACTCCCATCTCTATCAGCTCGACCATTTTAGGAGTTTGTTCCTTACCACCGCTAACCATTTTTTCACCGTAGACTTTTACCGAAAACCGCCCACCAATCATTGAAGCCCCTACCATAGTCTATGCTCCAGCTGCAATCCCATCATGAACTATGGGCTCCACTAGTTTTCAGTGGTGTATCCTCCGCCGACCATGCCACCAAATCCTACTGCCGATGACCCACTCCGCCACCACCATATCCAGTGGCAGGTTGTTTCTAAACTACCAACTAGCCCCTCAGTTATATCAGTGACTGGAGGCCTATTTTTTTTCCCTAACGTGCTTTGTTTTTGCACCTATTTAGCCTATGCATTCAAATTGCAGTTTTTTTTCGAGGGCCATATCTTCGTGCCACAATATCAAAAATTTGTAAATGAGATATTGATGAAAAGAGAATTAAGAGCACTATCCAGTGGTGCCATTTATCTTGTAGGTTTTTAATTCTATCAATTTCTAAAGTCAACTAAAATCAACCCTTCATTTTGGACTCAGAAGCAATATCTTCGCATCAGATTGTCAGATTTTAGTGATTCCAGCAGCATTCAAGAGATATTTCAATGCTTTTTTTATCAGTATAGTCACCTTCTTTGGTTTCAGCTCCAGGTATCTTTTATTATTTTTTCTCAATTTGATGCATTTTCCTGATTCCTGAGACATCCTAAAGCTTGAAGAAGAATCTCTTGATCTCGAAGGCATATTCTCAGTTGAATATCTATTTGGAAGTCTTCTATTTGTTGTTGAAGGTCATTTGTCTTTGTATTTTTGTGGAGAAATTTCATTATGGGGCTTGCATATTACTCTCCTTCTTTGGTTATGTTGCACAAGGGTAACTATTCACAATGCCAAGATGGGATCAGCCACCATCTCCAATCACTTGATCTATTGCCTCATCTCTATGGTATAGTTCCACATCCAAGTGAAGGAATTCATGAACTTGCTTGGAGTTGTTGCAGATACACAGTCTCTGAAATCATTTTTATGCAAGTTGATTTTGATGTTTTGAATGCTATTGATCATTGTGGTTGTCCTCACATTATTTGGGCTAAGCATTGGGAGATCTATGGAGATTCAGATACTCCACCTTTCCCCAATGGTCAAGATTCAAAATGTCATTCTTCAGATCAAGTTCCCTATGATGATATTGTTATCTAGGAAGTTGATTACCTTGATCTTTCTGAAGAGGTTGACAAGGTTCCTTTCAGTGCTTCTTCTTCATCAAAGACAATTGGTATCCCTTCACATTCAGTGATTCCTTGTCCAGAATCATTGATTGAGGCTTCCACTATCATCACTCATCAGTACACCTTCAATTTTCTCGACTTGATATCACAGGATGGCTTCATTTTAGGTATCACTAACTTGGCTACTTCTACAAGTTTGGAGGACATTCTTGAGGGGATATCACTCCTCTATTTAGAGATTTCATATCCAAGACTTCTTCCCTATTACTCTTTCAGGATTTAAGGTTTCTTCAGCATCCACCATTGGATTTGCTTCTTCGTAGCAGGAGATTTGTGGTTTGGAAACCTTCATTGCTTTAGAATTCTTTTAGTGGTTTTGAGGACACTTCATTCAGGGGGGGCTATCAAGTCTCCATCACACCCATCATATCAATTCTATCTTTGTCTTTGACTATTATTCAACATCAGTTTCTACATCGTCCTGGTTTGTCACCCTCTTCATTGATTGTGGCATCTTCATCTTCATGCAAGGAGACATTTGAGTAGAGTTCAAAGACATCATTGACATCCACCTTCATCCTTCCTTCATTCAATTTCTATCTAGAATGGGAACCATCTCTATACTTGCACTTGGTTTTGTTTCTTCCGAAAGGGAGACAAGTTGTTTGTTGGCATTGGATCTTGTTTTGTCTTCAGACACTTACCATTCTTGCAAGTGATCACATCTCCTAGGGGGTTATATAGTCTCTCTCTATTGTATCCATGTGATGGATGGTGTACTTGAGGGGTATTTTGGAGTCCTCCATCCTTACCATTCTCACATTCTTTTTCTTTTTCATTTCCTTTTTGGAGAGGGGTTTTGTTCCAACTGGGTTTTCCCCTTTTCTTAGGTTGTGGGAGATTTTTCGCATCTTCGTGTAAATGGGTACCTAACATGGCCTCGTAGTCAGGACCCATCATCTTCAATCATCTCTGCATAATCATTTCATTTTCCTCCCTAAGTTGAACTTATGGCGGGGTGTTAGTGTAATTAATTAATTATTACACTAGCATAAGTTAACTTAGGTCATAAACCATTTAGTCCTAGGTTGCATTATTAAATAAATCATTTAATAAAAAGGGAAATATTCCCTTCCATGTTTGGTGGGATAAGATTCCTTCTAGAAGATGATTTGTCCTTCTAGAACTTATCTTAACATTTAATAATCATCTAGATAGGGTTCACAATTTGTCACATGCTATTAGATCATGGAACATGGCAACATCTCATGCATCTTAGGTTTTCCTTCTTGCCTATATAATCAAACATCTTGTTCATTTGTAATATATCAATATCATATCATATCAATCATATTATCAATATAGAATCTTTAATCAACATTCCATTCTTGCAACACTTCTCTTTGTGGTTGATTATCTTTCATGGATAAAGTCCTTCATTGAAGATTCTGGAGCTTCAGGGGCTGTGCAATCCATAATTTCAACAGTAAGTGGATTCTACTATACTTTTTTTTCAAATTCATGTATTTAAGATTTCTTTTTTGCATTTCTATAAGTTTTTAGGAGCTTGGAAATAAAGTTGTAAAGCATCTTCTTTGGTGAAAACCATCCCTCTAACTTTAAAAGTATCCACAAATGGCTAAAGTGTCCAGAACCCCTCTCATCCAAAAATAGCTCATATGTCCAAGTTGGTCATAAAGTGTCCTCAAAAAACTTTAATTAAAATTTTAAATATTTAATGCATTATTTAGGATTTATGTTGCTTTTTATTTTTTAATTCCCTCCTAGAGCTCGACAACATCTAGGAAGCAGACAATTCTATCACCTTTGAGAGTAGCTTTCTGAACGATCAAAGGATGAGATTAGTATCTTACAACAGACAAGACTAATTTGGGTATACCTCATGAAAACCATGTGGTATCATGATTCTATGTTTATGGCACTTTTAGAAAAGTGGGGCATAGATATGTGCACCATTCATCGTCCTAGAAGCGAGATGAAAATTACACTCGAGGACATTCACTGCATCCTGCAGATACCTATCTAGGGAGAGATTGTCTATTTGGTACATAATAAGAAACCTAAGGAGATGCAAGATGATATTGAATACAATCTAGGTTGGCCAATCTGAGAGGTGAGTATCAGACCATGTATCAAGCTTAGATGGCTGCTATACGTATGATTTCCATTGCTACAGTGCATTATGACAGTTACTTTAGCATTACCGCTAGTTCCTAATGGGAAAGGCATACACTTATATAGAGGACTAGTTCACATCATATGAGACATGGAGGCACATAAGACCATTTATGATTGGGGTCATAGTATGCTAGCACATTTATTCTATGATCTTGAGCACTTTGTGTACCAAGAGCTATATAGCATAGTACATTGTACACTCTTACAAGTGTGGTGTCTCGAGCACATCATATGTATAAGGCCTATAGGATATCTAACCATAACGGCCATGGGCTATCCATGAGACTATATCTATTCTCTGAAATGTACCTAGCAAGATAGAGACTTTTTACATTGTCAGGTTAGATTCGACTACTTGGATGAGCATGATATAGTATTGAGATCATATCTCATGATGCCATGGTGGGTAGATGAGATATTTCAATTGGATAGGATGTAGCAGGATCGATTTATACTAGGGAAACATTATTACATAGTGATACCCTTCTACTATGATCATTTTGTGTGCTAGTTTGGATAGGTTTAGGTTCCAGTGAGGCCAAAACCTATGAATCTATGATCAACACATAGTGCTATGAGGCCCAAAGATAGTTTCTACCTCACCATTTTTGATGTTCACTATAGTGATTTAGAGGACAAGGACCATGACATGCCCCCAATCTCAGATTCTAATAACTAATGTACCATAGTGGCCTATGAGCAATGGTGGATTATAGTATGACCACCTTATATCTTTCCTAGACATCATCTTATAGGGCATGCATCACCTCTCCTTAATGGTAGCAATGAGAAGGATAATTAGGAGATAAAATGAAATATAGATGATGATGGCATAGTACTAGAAATATTCCTTGATGATGATGAGGAGGAGGATGTCCATCCAATGAGTGATAATCTTGATGAGATAGAGGATGCCCCAGTTGGCCCTAAGAAGAGGGATCCACTTCCTAACCGAGTCACTAGAGCATAGTTCGTAGTTGTATTAGGCATCAACATTCATGAGCATGGGGACACTAGTGGTAGTAGGCCATCTACACTTCCTACACAAGAGGGGTCTATTGTTACATGGTTATACACTTACTAGCAGGCTAGAGATCTAGTTTATTATGTGGTATTTATGTTTTTACTATGATCTTACACTACTGCATATGATTTTTATATATCATGATGTGTACTGATATCTTTTATGATTTCTATCTTGTAGGTTCCATGCGAGAGTTGAGCAATCTCTATCAGTGGGTGACCATGTAGATGGTACCTCCTTTTTCCCCACACAAGTATATACCCTAAGAGTGCATGCCACAATATTCTCTAGGATGACATGTGGATCTCTTCAAGCCTACAATGAGATTGAGGGAAGCATATGATTGTGCAAGAATCTAGGGAGGAGAAAGTTATACGGTGGCCCTCAACACTACAAGAAACATATGATGAGGTCCAAGCATCTCATGTTTTGAAAGATAGAAGGATGAAGACGGTCCCATAGTCAAAGTTCTTGAGGTCGGAGAGGGAGATCACCAGGCTACAACTAGAGAGAGATCGAATAGAAAAATAGCATTTCGAGGCACTCATATTGGAGGCAAGAGTGGTTAGAGAGGTGTAGGGCCTATAGATAGACATGAGATCTATTGGTTATTATTTTAAGAACCAAACTAACTTTAGAAAATACTTATGAACTTTTCCATTTCAAATACTTAGTACTCCAAAGGGATTGGCCAACGAATGAGTAAAAGCTATGTTACTTCTACTCCTACACTTTGGGCTTTGTTAAACCCAGGAGGGTGATCGGACAATGTATATTGAGGAATTTATATTATTACTACTCAAATACATAGTCAATAACAGATAATTCTCATAAAATTACTCAATCAACATACCACATCAAACAAGTTGGTAGCTCATTTACGGATATCCTACACTTAGAGCACGAGAAGGTGAAACTCAACACAAAACAACTACACTAGTATCCATTCTAAAATTTTATAAAATAAGTGACCAACTAATGAATCAACTTAGGAATTGAGTTATGAATACTTTGCACAAACCAGTGTCTTATTTCAAGCACAAAGTTAATATCAACTTATGCAACCAGATATCATGTTATCAATAACAACCTACAATCTCAAGAAACACTTCTTTACAACATTTCCCTATTACATTCATGATTATCACTACCTATAAATATCCTAATAGCTAATTCCTATGAGTTATCAATCTCATCCAAGCACTTACATTAATTCATTGAACTAATAAACATGAATGAAATGAAGCATCTATTGAGAAACAATAGAGAAATAAGAGGAACCCTAGATTACCTTCATTCATAACTCATAATATGAGTACAAGGAGAGATAATAGCCATGAAATTGGTATCACTCTCTATTGTATTTGCTATATTGTTATGAAAATCACATACATACGAACATAAATCTGAACTTAAGACAAAACACTAAAGCATGCTTGATATTTCTTTTACAATTTATAGTATTGAATACAAAATAAAGAACCCCTACTTTCTAGCCCTGAATTCCTTCTTATAGAAATGAAGGAGCAAAACAAGCCTTTGGCTAGAAAGTACACATGTCAATATCCCATTGGACCACTCAAAATAAAGATACCCTTATTTAGTAGCATTGCATTCCTAAGAGGTGGGAAACATGTGGGGAAATGAGACATTCATTGTTGGATATCCGGTCCAATCTTCAAAAAGTATCCTGAAACAGTTATCTCAAATTTTTTTCTTATGCACATAAGGTGAAAGAAGGAAAACATGACAAAAAAAGAAAAGAAAAGACAAAAGATGTATCCACATTTGCATCTTTGTCACCAATTCAACTTGAAGAAGATGCCCTATATTTTCCAAACTTTATCAAAATCCTAATCTATACTAAATCTAGGCTATGTAGGGAAATTATCACTTATTCATTATCCTTCATGGTTGCAAACTTCAAAATTTCAAATTACCACTCCGCCATTTTATATCAATCCATGACTCCCTCTAAGTATCTACCTTTCCATGCTAACAATTCCTCTTGAGTGGGCCAATTGAAATTGATGACTTCATCATCCCTTTCTCTATAAGGTACATACTGGGTGACAATTTGGTGAGCCTCCTTATCAAATTCTAGTACGACAGTCTCAGCATGAGTTAGTATATCCATATTTATCTTCAATTTGTCCATATCAAACTTCTGAAAAATTGACACATCTTGATTTGAAATAACTTTATTTGTTTCATTTCTCCACTCCTTTAGATTTTTGATACTATCATCATCCCTTTGACTGGATGGAAGAATGCCATGATGTGACTGATGAAATGATTTCACCAGCTCTTTTATTTTGTTTTCCAATGGTTCAAGATTTTACCTGTATCCTTCAATTTTACCTATGAGAACCATGGTAGGTTTAAAATTTCTAGGAAGATTGGCATCTTGTTTAACTCCAATTGACATCAATACCAAATCCTTCTTGTAGCGATCCAAATTTCCATGAGTGGAATGGCTCTTTCTCTATTAATGTCAAAATTCTTCATAGCAGCCACCACAAATGAATAGCTATGGTGGATACTATTCAACCTACTATTCACTCTTTTGTTCAAATATTCGAATACTATAGTGACAATCTTCATGTTGCTCCTAAAAATATCGTCACCTTTATTGTCACATTTCTCTTTGTATTCATTTAACTTCCTAAACAATTCTTCTCTATTGGTATCTTCCTTAGCCTATGGCCTTTTTGGTGTATTGGGATTTACTAGTGAAATGGGAACACTTCCCATGTTATAGGGCATCATTTCCCATGAAGAACTTACTTCAGCATTAAAATCTAGGGGGTACAACTTCATGCAAAGTGGTGGGGGAATCAACATCTTTCTGCTTAGAATTTTTAGGCTGCAAACATTACAACTTACTTTCCAGTAATGTAAATTTTTCTTACCACTGCATATTATACTACTCAAGACTTCCATATTTGAATAGCAAATCATTGTAATCTGTTCTAAGATTATCCTTTTCTGCAGTCATAGATTCTACAATGGCCCTTGTAAATTGTCTAACATGAACTGAGATATTTGCTGCTTCTGAAGCCAATGTTTCTAACACTCTTTTTATTATTAAGACTCCACTATAGTTAGGTGCAAGCTCAACAATATCAAATTTTTTGGTGCTTGGTGCTAGAGACCATATAGGAAAGGCTTCCCATTCCCCACTAAAAGTAGACCCCTGTAGTGCAAGTGTAGCTTCCTCCTATATATCATAGATAGGTTTGTCACGCTTCTTTATTGTGTCAAAAGCTATGGCACAGGCTAAATCCCATTCTGGTAGCAACAAAATACCACTTATCCTAACCAATTCTTGACCCTCTTTTCTAGTCATCTTCTGGAAACTAGCTCTTATTTCATTTAAAACCTTTTTTTGGATGATGACGTTTGAGAATTCTATATGAAGTTTTCTTTCTATAGCCAAGTTTTTTACATATTCTTCTCTTTTAGCTCTATATGCAAATTCCATAAAATCTTGAGACTTTATGATTAATTCATCATCTAGAAACTTTGTGCATGCTTCAACCCACATATCATCTCTTCCATCAAGTCTTGTGAGATTGGCTTTGCTCAATCTCATACCCAATTGAGGTGTTTCCCATACTATTAGTGTAGTAGGTACTCCTCGTATTACCTACTTTGCCACCCAAATGTCATCATCATAATCCACCATACCAATCACTTCAACCTATTGCTTTTTCAATGGTGGATATCTTGGTGGTATTTTACTAGGTGGTGGTGAATCAATGTCCACAATCTCAGGCTCTCTTGGCCTTAGAGGATATGGTGATGGTACTTATGTAATAGGAGAAGGAGACTTATATTCTTCTTTTGGAGAGGGATCAGAAGCCTCATTTACTTTCTTTTCCTTACTCTTTCTCCTTACACAAAACCTTATTCTTGGTTCATCAGGGATTGAAGATGTAGATTTTTCTCCCATAGCAGGGATTTCCCCTCCACTCTTTTCTTCTACCATTGGGACTTTTCCCTTAACATTACTTATTACCCCTTTAGCTTCATGTTGGCCCACTATTGAATCAAAATTACTCAATACATTCTCCTCCTTTTGTATCACATTTTTAGTTTCTGGGGGAACCTTGAAATCAGGTTCTTCTTGCTTTATCTTTCTTTACATATTATTAAAGGAAATCCACCTCTCTATTCTTTTCTCCTACTCCAAAAGGTCAAACACATTTATTATCACATCTTTAGGATATTGAAAAATGTGTATAAATTTGAAACTATTGTTTCTTTCTTTCAACCAATCCATAAAACCTTTAGGGTCATATTTGACCCTCTCAACTGACCTCTGCATGAAGTAGGTTTTCGAGTATATCAAGAATACTATTCCATCCTCCCTTGGTCATTAAAAAATCATAAAAACAAGTGTAGAAAGGAAATAATGTTCCCTTTCCTTGAATCAGTAAGTGTCCATTTTGAACAATTCCCAATTGCCACATTACCTCTAGGAAACCAATTCTCTCTGTCACAAACCTTGACAGCATGTGACGTGCTATCGTGGAACCATATACTCTTAAGATAGTGTAATCAGGGTATCGGATAACATCTCCCCAATTATGGTCAAATCCAAGCTCCAACCTTCTCTCCTTAGGTCTCAAGAAATCATTTAGAGCTATTGGAATTCTAGGTACACTCACAATTAAGAATCTTCTAAGTTCTGAAGCAAGTAGGTTTTGAAATGTTAAATAATCATATGTCCTATCATCTTTGTCTAAAATAGTAGTCTGACATTGCACGGGAAACCCCAAGTCACCCTTTCTAATATCAAAAGTTATACCAGTTAAATATCATCCCCTTCATCTTTCTTTAACCTTATCATTCCTTCATGCATTCTTTCTGAAAGAATCCCTGAATAATCATACACTTCACAATATTGGGGGTGTTGAATTTGGGCATCCATATACATCCATGCCATTAGCATTCATGTGACAAGATCATAACCAATTATTTGACAAATAGAGTAGAAACTTTTTTGGAAGTAAGAAATAAAATAGCTAACCAACAAAGGCTCTTTATCATGTGGCCCTATTATGATATTTCAACCTACAATTTCTTCTAGTAATCTCAGAAGGATGCGAACTCTAAATTTACTTATTTTTATCATACTCCTACTTGAGAGCATCTTCATTTATCTTATACATTTCATCACTCCATTTGGTAATCTTGAAAACAAAACCCAATTCTTCCCTTGTTATTTTGACCATTTCCTTCCCATCATATGTTGTTATAGTTCTTATGACTGGGTCATAATTGGTAGCCACTACCTTAAGAAAGTGAACATCCATATAAACATTTGGTACAATCAACTTTACCAAATCACAATTCTAGGGGTTACCTACTGGGATACCCATGTTTCTATTCTTGGACCAGTTACAAAATAGTTCCCATCTAGTATAAGGGAACTTGGCATCCCTGATAAAGTAATTCTTGTCAATTAAACTATCTACAACTTGCAAACCTTTGATAAGCAGTTGGTCCTTTGGTTTATTAATGGTCAAGGGTGGTAACTAGTCCATGAGGTCTTTATTTAAAGGCCTTTTGGGAGAAGAAGCTTCCCATTTAGGAGCCATAACACAAGAGGTATTACAAGGTAGGGTTGTTGGTTTGTTTGAACAAGGCCTACGAATTTTATAAGTGTTTGACACAAATTACACAATTCAAAACTTAACAACTTCTTTTTTGTGAATGTCAAACCTTAAAAATGCTAAACCAAGAAAACCCTAATAGACTCAAGAGTTTAAGAAACCACAACTTATCCATATTTATGATGAGAGGGCAACAATTCACTTACTAGTTTTCTTTACAAGTTGACAACCCTAGTTTAGATGGTGGAAAATATTGAAAAAGCACAACATGAGCTTCTTTGTGTGTGTAGATTATACTTAACAATGTTGAATTATTCCTTTAAGACAAATATTAATAATTATGCAATTCCTTACTTTGGTAGCTTGATGTCCTTTGTGGCTATTAAGGCTTGCTCACATGAAATAGAATGGCTCACTTGCCTTTAACTGAGTTTTGAATGCCAACGATTGATCTTTTTGGAGTGTTAATTGATTGTCAATCTAGATGTGACCAACTTATTATGAAAGATCCAACTATACACATCCACATGGAAGCACTTGCTAGTAGTAGCCTCCACCATGCAGGCTCTAATCTCTATCTTGTTTTATCCTAGAGCCACATGTCTTCTTTCCTTGCCCTTGTGATTCATAACCTATGCACAACTTTCATCAACACGGAGATGGGGAGAGGTCGAGATTAAATCTCTCGACTTCTTCATACACACTTCTTAATTACCCACAAATTTATCCCTCATATAACATTCATGACTTAGATTAAAAGATCTTGTAAACATGTGTAATATACCAGCATTAGTAACACACCATTTATTCTCCATGCCCCATGTTAAAATATTTGATTAATATTTTCCATTGCACCAATGCTTCCACAGCCTCTGGATCACTCCACATGACAAATTCCAACTTCTTCATTGAGAGTATGACAATAAAAGTGAGACCTACATGAGATAGCAAGGAGTGGTCAAGATTAATCCACGTCACCCACTACTGACCATCGATTCATTTGAAAACTCTGTGACAAACCACCTAACACCACTGGGCCCACTTTTTAGACTAGGCATGTGACATTCGCCCACTAGCCTGTGTGATTATTTTAATAGGAAATAAAAGCAACAGGCACATGGGAATGGTCCAAATGTGGCCACATCATTCATTTCTCACCATTAATCTCCTCCTAACAACCATCTATGGCACAAGATATGACTTAAAATACTAGGGACCAACATCAAGAGGTCAACATAAAATTAAAACCTTTGTGTAGATACAAACTCAAAAAAGGGTTTTTCAAATAAGGTTTTTCGTGACTAAAACCATAACATAGTGACAAGGAACAAAACCTTAAGCCCTCAGATACAATTTCAGCCCAATTTTAAGCAAGACTGGAGATGTGACATGGAATTTTTATGGGTTCCACTAGTGGCTCTAACTGGCGATGCATGTCTCTCATAGGCATGATGAGATCCTATAATCTATGGTTGAAGTAGACTAGTCAAAACATAGTGAATGAAAACTAAGGAACTACCCGGATTAGGTAGCAGGACTGACCCAAAAATAACCAAAGCAAACACACCTATACAAAATATATAAAACTTATAGTGTAAATGGAATAATAACATCCTAGACTAAGTAGGGGACTGACCCAAAAATAACCAAAGCAAACACACCTATACAAAATATATAAAACTTATAGTGTAAATGGAATAATAACATACTTAGGAGAAGTATTGCTTTAAGAACTGTCCATGTACTGGCAGTTCATAAAGTTCACTTATCAAGCTTTGAAGGAAATATGAATCCTCACCATGTGTACTGGCTATCACATAAGGGACTAACCATAATGCTTCAAACTTTACATGTTTACCCTTATCTTTAGCCCTTGCAATCTAGGCTAACACCATACTATTTACCTCAAATTTTCTAGGAAAGGCCCTCTTATCATGCAAGTATTTAACTTGAAACTACAGCTTTGTATTCTTAGCATGAGCTTCTCTTCTAGTTTCATCCAGTTGCACCAAATTATTGATTATGTGATGCATATCTTCACATATATCTTTGTCATATGGGAATTTTTAGGATCATGATGGGACAAAAAGTGGCAATATGATGGGTATGCGGTTAACAACTTTTTTTTTACCCGAAATTGATGAAATGAAAAGGGTTTTTAAAGAAGATTCTCAACTTTCCACCAATATAAATTATTCTTTACTTTGAATTTAATAAGTAATTATTATTCATTTTCTATTTGAATTACAACTAAAGTCTTAATTGATAGGCATTGAAAAAATCTATAGCTTTCAAATGGTATAACATTTTTGAATCCAAAACATGTGTCACATTTTATGCTTCACATAATATAGGATTAAAAAGAAAAAATGAATTTCATGAATTTTTGACCAAGTTAAGGTGGTCGACATAAGTTTTTATATTTTTAAAAGTTGTAATAAAAAATCATAATTAATTATTTACTTGGAAAAAATTACAAAAAAATATGCATCACATCCAAACATGAGTCCTCTACTTATATCTAAAATATTTAAAAAAATATTATTATTTTATTGTGGTTAGGGTGGTTAGATAGACACCTACTTCTTTTTTTTCCCTGAAATTTAAGTACTATTGCATTGAAATTTGAAATTTTCACCAAATATATTTTTTTTAAAACCAGGTAGTTTAGAAACTACATTCAATTTGCTACAGATTCTATTCTTACATGTTTTTTGAAATAATATAGATATCTTATTCAATTTTTTATGTCAAATTACCTAACTTTGATTTTTCTAAATTTTTTGCCACTTAAGGGCCTGTTTTTTCCATGATAATCCTGCACATACCCATATTCTTGCACAATCTTATACTCTTTAGTGGGTTAATCTATGGAAACCTAGCATCTAAACCATATACCAAGCCAAATGGAGAATAACCAATAGCCTTTTTTGCGGTCACTCTATCTATGCAAAGTGCCAACTTTAGTTCTGAATCCCAAGATTTTTTTGCTTCTCCATCACCCTCTTGATGATTTTCATTAACCTCTTATTTCTAGACTTAGTCTGACTGCTTCCTTGAGGATGGTAAGGGGAAGAATAGCAAACTTGTATACCATGTTTATCACAAAATTCTAGGAATTCCAATAGCATTATCTAATATTATTTTATCTGGGACTCCAAATCTAATGAGAATATTATTCAATAGGAAATCCACCACTACTTTGTTTGTTTCCTTTTTGTGGGTATTGCTTCTACCCATTTTATAGAATAATCAGTGGCAACAAGAATCCATGAGTGCCCTCCACTAGACTTTATTTTTATCTCTCCCATGAAATGAATTCCCCATTGTTGGATAGGGTCTTGAACAGAGACGGGCCTAAGTGGTAATTTCATGAAAACCTCAAATTTCCTTCAAATCTTTGACAAGCATAAAAAGTTTTAACAAACTTGTGAGCATCCTTAAAGACAGTAGGCCACTAGAATTGTTCTCTCAAGACCTTGTGAGCAGTGGTATTTGGCATGTAGTTACCACCACATACTCCATTATGCAATTCCTACAAGATTTCTAATGTCTGCTTTCCATTCACACATTTAAGCAATATACCATCTAGGCTTCTCCACCATAGCTCATTATCAATAATCACATACTTTATGGCATGCAATTTTAATGTCCTTTTTTCATTCTCAAAGATATCTGTAGGACATTACAAAGTTTGTAGATATTGGAAAATTCTTCTATACCACCCACACGTTTGCATATCACAAATAGGTGCCACATCAACCATTTCTTCCTAATTAACTTGATTGGTCTTCAAACTAGTTTCTAGAATTAATTTATCTAGGCCTTTTCCTCTAACTAATTTGGAAATTTGGACCTCAATGTTGAATTTTTGGATCCTATTGATCCATCTACACCTTTTTCATGTAGTTACTTGCTGAGTGAAAATATCTTTTACAGCAACACTTTGCACAAAAGCTATGACAATAGCTCCTACTAAGTATGTCCTCAAATTCTTCACAGCCTTAACCAAAGCTATCCTTGCTTTTCCATCATGTCATATTTGAGATTTGCATCCTATAAAGACTTGCTAAAGAATGTAATGGGATTTTCATTGCCCTCCTAATTTTTATGTAACAAAACAACAACAATTGTATGAAAAGAAGTAAATGAAAAAATGTGCATTGGCTTGGAGAAACCAAGAGACTTCAATATTGAAGCCTCCTTAATATCTTTTTTTTTTTTGAATGCCTAGCTAGGTTCCTCACTCCAAAGCACCTTTTCTCCCTTATTTGACAACTTTGAAATAGGTCTTGTGATTTCTGCAATGTTATTCACAAACCTTCTTAAAAAAATTATTTGTCCAAAAGAATGACTGAATGTCCTTGACATTTCTTTGTTGAGGGATTTTATCTATGGTTGCTACTCTTTTAGAGTCTATTCTTAATCCATCCTTAGACACAATGTTCCCCAACAGTTTTCCTTGAGTAGCCCCAAAAGCACATTTTTGGGATTCAAAGATATCCCATACTCTAGAGATTTGATAAATACCTTCCCTATGTGCATATAATGATCTTCCTCTTTCTTGGAGTAAGTGGTTAGGTCATCTTGATTTATAGAAATAAAAAAAAGCTATGTCCATAGCCCTTTGAAAAGTGGCACTTGCATTTGTTAATCCTAAACAAATTCTTACATAGATGTAGGTATCCAATTAAGTAGTGAATGCAGTCTTGTACTGCTCAAACTCCTACACTTTTACTTGGTTAAATAACGTGAAAAACCATCGATCATTGATAGTAGCTCACCTCTAGTCACCTTATGTAACATACCTTCCATGTTTGACAATGGTTAATTATCCTTTAGTGAGGATATATTCAGTTTTCTGAAAGCAACTCACAACTTTATATCACCATTCTTTTTCCTTACTGGCACTAAATTGGATACCCATGAAGAATGTCTATTGGGTTTTATAATGCCAACATCTCTTAACTTTACCAACTACTCTTGAATCTTGGGAGCTATAGTAGGATTGATGGGTCTATGCTTTTGCCTGAAAGTTTTAGCATTTTCCTTCAGAGGAATCTCATACTAAAACAATTCCTCTCTGTAAGATCTCATGTCATCGTATGACCAAGCAAAGACATGTATGTATTTTCTAAGCAATGAAATCAGCATTTCCTTCACCTTTGGCTTCATTTTCTTTCCTACATACACTTTCTTTGGGTCATTTTCATTCCCCAAATTTACTTCCTTCAGGTGCTCTGCATGAGCAACAATTGTCTTAATCTTTCTTTTATCTTGACTATCAAAAACCCTTTCAAGTGCTATAAGGCTTTTGGGTATTTTTTTTTTTCAACTAGATAATCTCTTTTCCAAATATTGTATCCTTTCCATCAGGTATGTGTAGGATCATGATTGGCCAAAAAGTGGTGATATGATGGGTATGTGTAGGGTATGCTTGACAACTTTTTTTTTTACCAAAAATTAATGAAACAAAGTGTTTTTAAAGAATATTCTCAACTTTCCACCAATATAAGTTATGCTTTACCTTGAATTTAATAAATAATTATTATTCATTTTCTATTTGAATTATAACTAAAGTCTTGATTGATAGGCTATTGAAAAACATCTATAGCTTTCAAACGGTATCACATTTTTGAATCTGAAACCATCACATTCTATGCTTCATACTATAGGACTAAAAAATTGAATTTCATGAAGTTTTGACCAAGTTAAGGTGGTCAGACATACGAGTTTTTATATTTTTAAAATTGTAATAAAATATTCATAATTAATTATTTACTTGGAAAAAAAATTACAAAAAAATATGCATCAAATCGGGACATGAGTCCTCCACTTATATATAAAATATTATGAAAAAATATTATCATTTTATTGTGATTAGGGTGGTCAGATAGGAAACTACTTATTTTTTTTCTTAAATTTAAGTACTACTGCATTGAAATTTCAAGTTTTCACCAAATAGATTTTTTTTGTTAAATAAATATAGTAGTTTAGAAACTACATTCAGTTTGTTATAGGTTCTATTCTTACATATTTTTTAAATAATATAGATAACTTATTCAAATATTTATGTCAAGCTGCCTAACTCTTATTTCTCTAAATTTTTTGCCTCTTAAGGGCTTGTTTTTTCCATGTTGATCCTGCACATACCCCATCAATATTTTAAGAAAATCCACCGAATTCCATCTCCTAGCCTTCATATTCATCAACATAGTTTAAAAATTTGAGGATATCCTCATCATCATTGAATATTTTTGAATTGTACACATTTTCAAGAATGGAAGGTATTGTTTGTACCTCAACTTTAGAGATTCCTATAAAATTTATATCATTTGGTCTCAATGCAATGTTAGCAAGTAAGTCGGCTACTATGTCATGTCCTCTTTTCATCCAATAATTCCAAAAGCATCAAACTACTTAGTGGAATCACATACACCATTTCTATATTGCTTAAGTATGTTATTCTTGTAGGAATATTTAGATCTTACTTGGTATATCACTAGCTCAGAATCACCATTTACTATTAACTTTCTTATTTCGTGCTTCTCAGCCAATCTCAATCCCAACAATAATGCTTCATATTCTGCCACATTATTTGTGTAGAAAAAAGACAACATAAAAGAGAATTTATATGTACTACCACTAGGTGATAATAGTAATATCCCTGCACCAGACCCTTCTTTGGAACTTGGACCATCAAAGTACATTTTCCAAATTCCATCCTCATTAGACAATCTTACAACTTAATTTTCTATTGGTCCATAGAACCTATCATTTTTTCTTGGTACTTCTTCCATTTTAATATTACTGATGTCAGTTTCTATAAAAATAATTTTATTATCTTCAGGAACATGTTCCAACACATGTGGGACTCTTGGTTCTCTTATCACGTGAACATCCTTACCATCAATGGGAAATGTGGCATAATACATGTCACATTTATGAGATATCAACATTCCATAATTAGGTGGGATATCCACTACCACCACACTCATCTTAAACTCTTTGTCTGGGTGGGCTACTAATCTATATGGAAGTTTATTTATCACACCAATAGCAAGGACTTCTCTCAAGTCCATAACATTGCATTTACCATCAGTGCTAGCAACTTTAAATCCTAGTGCCTCCATGATTTTAGCTAGCATGATGTTAATCAAAGCTCCAAAGTCAATAATACAATGTTTTATAAAATTTTCCCCAATAATGAAAGTGAGAAAAAATGGGTCTATCTTCTCAGGACAAGTGATTATCGAATTTCCTAAGAAGATATGGGGAATCTTTGTGATAACTCCCTCAAATTAATTTTATTTCTTATCTTTTTCACTCAGTTTGGGTGGAGTGGGAATGACAAAATAATTACAAGCTATAGTAGCATCATTGAGAAGGGCTACAACCTTCTAAATATGTTCCTCTATTCTCATCATTTCAAGGAAAGGTACAAATACTTTTACTTGGCTACGTAATTGAAACATATCAACAAGATTATACTCGAGTAATTCAATTGGGAGCATACCTTATTCACTGCTACTCTCCTTCTATTGGTTTTTGGGCAGTTCATCCCTATGCTTGACATCTTTCTTTGAAACTTCAAGGTTTTTCTTCTGTGTCTTCATCTTCATAGTAGGAGATTTGAATTCTTTAGCACCTTTTGGTTTACCTATCATTTTAATCAAAATTTAATCTCCCCTACCTTTTTTAGCTTTGACTACTTGTATTTTTCCATCTGGCTTGTGCTCTTTGCCTTTGGCATTCTGTTCCTTTATGAAAATACTAGTAGGACTACCTTGTTCACCACCAACTATTCTATTTCTCCAATGATAGGAACTTCTATCTTGGGAAGCCAAGATTTCTGTATATTTCACAATCTCCTCATCTGAGGGTCTTCTTAGTGACACACCATCTTTAATCACTTCCAAATTATATAGCTCAGTATCACTATCGACATCCACATCACTAAGGACTTGCTAATGATATGCACTAGCAATTTTCCTTTGATTATCTACATCCAATTCATAAGAGTCCATAATAGAAGAGAACTCACTATTAGCAACATTATAATCACTCATAAACATATGTACATCAATATCCTCCTCATTTTTTTCAGCACATTCTTCAAGAATATCATCTTCCACTTCAACCATCTGTGCAACTACGCATTGCTGAGTAGAATGTGGCATTTGAAAAACCATCCACCAAGGGGTGTCTTCAACATAATTTCCTAAATTCTTCTGCAAAGGGTCCGAAGGGACCTTTTTCTAAGTATTTCTCTAATTATTAGCAACATCCTTCCCATTATACCAATTGGTATTATATGGGTGGTCTTACAACCTAGGATGTATTTCATTCCTTTCATAATTTTTTGGTTGATCCTTTTCTTTCTTCACAATTTTGTCACTTATAGTCTTCATAAAATTATCAATCTTATCCTCAAAAGTGATCCATTTAGCTCCTAAACTCTTGTCCTCCTTCTTTGAATTTCTAAGGAGTTTTGCATCATCTCTTTTTCCAGCTTTACCAATTTCTCTGCTAATATTCTCAATATGCTCTGCCATCTTGAAGGCTTCCCTCAAAGTCTAAGGATTCTTGTCTAGTAGGGGGTAACTCATTTTTGTATTAAAAGCATTACAATAATTTACCATGCACACATAGTGATTCAATTTTACATGAGGAGGCAACCTTTTCCTATCCTTTTGAAATCTTGTGTTGAACTCAGTGAAAAATTCATTAGAACCTTTAGCAATATTATTAAATTGATTCAACAAAAAACTTGAATCAGCATTGTCACCATATTGCTCTCTAAATATCCTTTTGAATTCCTCCCAAGAACCAGTACTCTCGAAAGGGAAACTCCTATACCATTCTCTAGCATCTTCAATCAAAGACTACACAAACAAATTCATCATGGCATCCTCTGCCTCTACCTCAAAATCATCCATAAAATTAGAAAATTCTTGGATGTTTTCTTCACCACTCAAGGCATTATTACTAGAGAATCTAACTAAAGCAGGTCTAAAATCTCTAGGAAATGGGTTAGGGTAGCTAGGTATTTTGGTGAAACAGAACTGCTAGTATCTATCTACTTGGAGTGGCCTCCTAATATGTCGATCCCTATTAACATCCCTTTGTTAATCATCTCTTTTGTTGTTAGATTGATTGCTATCCTTACCCTTTCCACTTTCACCATCACCACCTCCTTTCTTGTTTCCTTCACCATCTTCAAAATAAGAATTCTTATTCTTCTTATTTCCTGCACCTCCACCACCACCTCCACTAGGATTGTGTCCCTCTAGCTTCTTCTTTTGTAGCTCACTATTATTATGTCCAGAGCTTGAAGCTTTTTGAGTGGGTGTGGAAATTTAAAAAAAAACAATCTTCCAATCCATCTCTGCATTAAAAGATTCTATCTCAGCTTTCTTCAAATCTTCTTGTAGTTTTTCATTTGCCAACTATAATCTCAAGAATTCAAGATCTGGAGGTGCAGTGGATGGAATAGGACCATTTTTGGCATTGTGTGTGGGGGTTTCAACATATGAAGTATGAGTAGTGTTATTGAAGGTATGTTTCTTGGGTTGATCAATGGGCCTCTTCCCATGATCTATAAATGATGTTTTTTTAGTAGTAACAAATAAGTAGGAATGAAATGAAGCATCTATTGAGAAACAATAGAGACAAATAAAAGGAACCATGCATTACTTTCATTCATAACTCATAAAATTAGTACAAGGAGAGACAATAGACACAAAATTGGTATCACTCTATATTGGATTTGCTATATTATTATCAAAATTACATACATATGAACAAAAGTATCAACTTAAGACAAAACACTAAAACTTGCATGACATTTGTTTTACAATTCACAGTGTTGAATACAAAACAATGAACCCCTACTTTTAGGACATGAATTCCTTCTTATAGAAATGAAGGATAAAAACAAGCTTTGGGCCAGAAAGTACACATGTCAATATCCCATTGGATCGCTCAAAATAAATATTCCCCTATTTAGTTGTATTGCATTCCCAAGAGGTGGGAAACATGTGGGGAAATTTAAGTAGTCTTAATTCATTGTTTGAGATAAGGTACAATCTTCAAAAAGTATCTGCAAACAATTATCTCAAAAAAATTTCCTATGCACACAAGGTGAAAGAATGAAAGCATGATAGAAAATAAAAAGAAAAGACAAAAGATTTATCCATGTGTGCATCCTTATCATCAATTCAACTTGAAGAAGATGAAATATATTTTCCATACTTTATCAAAAGCCTAATCTATACTAAATCCAAGCTATGTAGTGTAATTATCACTTATTTGTTATTCTTCATGGTTGTAAACTTCAAAATTTCAAACTACCACCCAGCCATTTTACATCAGTCAATGACTCCCTCCAAGTATCTACCTTTCCATGCTAACAATTCCTCTTTAGTGGGCCAATTGAAATTGATGTATTCATCAACCTTTTCTCTATAAAGTGCATATTGGGTGACAATCTAGCTATCCTCCTTATCAAATTCTAGTAGGACACTCTCAACATGACTTAGCATATCCATATTTATCTTCAATGTCTCCATATCAAATTTATGAAAAATTGATGCTTGATCTAAAATAACTTTATTTGTTCCATTTCTCCACTCCTTTAGATTTTTGATGCTATCATCATCCCTTTGAATGGATGGAAGAAGGCCATGATGTGACTCATGAAATTTTTTCACCAGCTCTTTTATTTTCTTCCAATGGTTCAAGATTTCCCCTGTATCCTTTAATTTACCTATGAGAAACATGGTAGGTTTAAAATTTTGAAGAATATTGACATCCTATTTAACCCCAATTGAAATCAATACCAAATCCTTCTTCCTAGCAATTCAAATTTCCATGAGTGGAATGGCTCTTTCTCTGTCAATGTCAAAATTCTTGATAGCAATCACCATGGATGAATAGCTATAGTGGATACTATTCAAACTGTTATTCACTCTTCTATTCAAATGTTCTAATACTATAGTGACAATCTTCATGTTTCTCCTTAAAATATCCTTATCATGATTGTCACATTTCTCTTTGTATCCATTTAACTTCCTAAGAAATTCTTCCCTATTAGTATCTTCCTTAGCATGTGGCCCTTCTGGTGCATTGGATTTTACTAGTGAAATGGGAACATTTTTCATGTTATAGTGCACCATTTCCCATGAAGAGCTTACTTCAACATTAAACTCTAGGGGGTAAAAATTCTTATGAAGTGGTGGGGGAATCAACATCTTTCTGGTTATGATTTGCAGGTTGCAAACACTGCAACTTATTCTCCAATAATGAAACTTTTGTCTGCTACTACTCATT
Organism: Sequoia sempervirens; assembly: GCA_007258455.2. Lineage (NCBI taxonomy): Eukaryota > Viridiplantae > Streptophyta > Pinopsida > Cupressales > Cupressaceae > Sequoia > Sequoia sempervirens. Next base: position 65,976 of record VDFB02074902.1, read on the forward strand.
ATATTGCTCAAGCCTTCCATATTTTACTAGAAAATCATTGTAATCTATTCTAAGCTTATGCTTCTCTATAGTCATAGATTCTACAGTGGCCCTTATAAATTGTGCAACATGAACTAACATATTTCCTATTTCTAAGGTTGATGTTTCTGACAATCTTTTTATTATTAGGCCTCCACTGTAGCTAGGTGCAGGCTCAACAATATCAGGTTTCCTGGTCCTAGGGGCTAGACACCATATATCCAAGGCTTCCCATTCCCCACTAAAAGTAGACCCTTGTAGTTCAAGTGCAACTTCCTCCTCTGTATCATAGATAGACTTATCACACTTCTTTATTGTGTTGAAAGCTATGGAAGAGGATAAATCCCATTTTAGTAGCAACAAAATACCACTATTCCTAACCAATTCTTGGCCCTCTTTTGGAATATAGATCTCATTTTATTTAAATCCTTTTTTCTATATGATGGTGTCTGGAAATTCTGGATGAAGGTTTCTTTCTATAGCCAAGATTTTTACAGATTCATCTCTTTTAGATCTATATGAAAATTCCATAAAATCTTGAGACTTTATGCACACAAGGTCAAAGAAAGAAATCATGACAAAAACATAAAATAAAAGACAAAAGATGTATCCATGTCTGTAGCCTTGTGATCAATTCAACTTGAAGAAGATGCACTATATTTTCCATACTCTATCAAAAGCGTAATCTATTCTATATCAAGGATATGTAGTGAAATTCTCACTTATCCATTATTCTTCATGTTTCAGACTTCAAAATTTCAAATTACCACCCCATCATTTCACATTAGTCCACCACTCCCTCAAATTATCTACTTTTCCATGTTGAGAATTCCTCTTCAATGGGCCAATTGAAATTCATGACTTTGTCAGCCATTTCTGTTTAAGGTACATACTTGGTGACAATTTGGTTAGCCTCCTTATCAAATTATAGTAGGATAGTCTCAGCATGAGTTAGCATATCAATATTTATCTTTAGTGTGTCCATATCAAATTTCTGACAAATTGACACAACTTGATCTAAAATAGATTTATTTGTTTCATTTCTCCACTCTTGTAGATTTTTGTTGGTATCATCATCCCTTAGAATGGATGGAATAAGGCCATGATGTGACTCATAAGAGGATTTCACTAGATTTTTTATTTTGATTTCCAATGGTTCAAGATTTCCCTTGTATCCTTCAATTTTACCAACAAGAACCATTGTAGGTTTAAAATTTTCAAGTGGATTGGGATCCTGTTTAACTCCAATTGACATCAATACCAAATCCTTCTTTCTAGGGATCCAAATTTCCATGACTGAAATGGCTCTATATATGTGCAGGATCATCATAGAAAAAATAAGCCCTTAAGTGGTGAAAATTTCTAAAATAATAGGTTTATTTAAAAAAAAACTATTTGGTGAAAATTTGAAATTTCAATCAGCACTTAAATTTCAGGGAAAATAAGTAGGTGTCTTTCTAACCACCCTAACCACAATAAAATGATAATATTTTTATAAGATTTTAAATATAAGTAGAGGACTCATGACCTAATGTGATGCATATTTTTTGTAATTTTTTCCCAAGTAAATTATTATGATTTTTTCATTAAAACTTTAAAAAAATGTTAAAAACTCATATATCTAACCACCTTTACTTGGTCAAAACTTCATGAAATTCTTTTTTTTTTTTTAAATCCTATGGTATGTGAACCATAGAATGTGACACATGTTTCAGATTCAAATAATGTGATCCCATTTGAAAGCTATAGATTTTTTTCAATTAGCTTATCAATTAGGACTTTAATCATAATTCACATAGAAAATGAATAATAATTATTTATTAAATTCAAAGTAAAGCATAATGTATATTGGTGGAAATATGAGAATCTCCTTTAAAAAACCTTCTCGTTTCATCAATTTTGGGTAAGAAAAAAATCATCAACCACATACCCTACACATACCCATCATATCTCCACTTTTTTTCCCATCATGATCCTACACATAGCCCTCTTTCTCTGTCAATGTCAAAATTCCTGATAGCAACCACCATGGATGAATAGCTATGGTCAATAATATTCAACTTATTATTCACTCTTCTATTCAAATTTTCCAATAATGTAGTGACAATCTTCAAGTTGCTCTTAAAAATATCCTCAATATGATTGTCATGTTTCTCTTTATATTCATTTAACTGCTTAAGAAATTCTTCCCTATTGGTATCTTCCTTAGCTTGTGGCCCTTCTGGTGTACTAGGTTCTGCTATTGAAATGGGCACACTTCCCATGTTATCTAGGGAACAATTTACCATGGAAAACTTAATTCAACATTAAACTTTGGGGGTACATCTTCTTGCAAAGAGGTGGGGGAATCAACATCTTTCTTCTTAGGCTTTTCAGGTTGTAAAAACTGCAACTTATTTCTAATAATGAAACTTTATTCCACCGCTGCATATTATACTGCTCAAACCTTCCATAGTTGACTAGAAAATCATTGTAATGTGTTCTAATCTTATCCTTTTCTATAGTCACAGATTCTATAGTGGCCCTTATAAATTGTGCAACATTAACTAACATATTTGCTACTTCTAAGGATGATGTTTCTGACAATATTTTTATTATTAGGCCTCCACTGTAGTTTGGTGCAGGCTCAACAATATCAATTTTTTTGGTGCTTGGGGCTAGAGACCACATAGCCAAGGCTTCCCATTCATCATTGAAAGTAGACCCCTATAGTGCAAGTGAAGCTTCCTCCTTGGTATCATAGGTAGGCCTGCCACACTTCTTTATTGTGTTGAAAGCTATGGTAAAGAATAAATCCCATTCTGGTAGCAATAAAATATCACTATTCCTAACCAATTCTTGACCCCCTTTTTTTGTCATCTTTTAAAATCTAGCTCTCATTTCATTTAAAACCTTTTTCTGGATGACGACATTTGGTAATTTTGGATGAAGGTTTCTTTCTATAGCTAGGATTTTTACATATTCATCTCTTTTAGATATATATGCAAGTCCCATAAAAGCTTGAGACTTTATGAATGATTGATCATCTAGAAACTTTGCACATGCTTCAACCTACATATCATCTCTGTCATCGACTCCTTTAAGATTAGCTTTGCTTAATCTCATACCCAATTGAGGTGTTTCCCTTACTACTAGTGGAATAGGTACTCTTTACATTTCTTCCTCTAACACCCAAATGTCATCATCAAATCATTCATCATCATAATCCACCAGACCAATCACTTCAGCCTTTTTATTTTTCAATGGTAGCTCTCTTGGTGGTATTTCACTAGGTGGTGGAGAATCAATATCCACAATCTTAGGCTCTATTGTCCTTGGATGAGATTTTGGTGGCACTTGTGGCATAGGAGAAGGATACTTATATTCTTCTTTTGGAGAGGGATTGGAAGTTGCATCAACTTTCCTTTCCTTACTCTTTCTCCTTACAAAGAACCTTATTCCTGGTTCATCAGGTGTTGAAGATGTAGATTTTTCTCCCATAGCAAGTATTCCCACTCCACTATGTTCTTCTACCATTGGGTATTTTCCCTTATCCTTACATATTACCCCTTTAGCTTCAAGGTGGCCCACTATTGAATCAAAATTCCTTGATACATGCTCCACCTTTTGTATCACATTTTTAGTTCCTAGCAGAACCTTGAAATCGAGTTATTATTGCTTTATCTTTCTTTGTATCTTATTAAAGGAAATCCACCTTGCTATTCTTTTCTCCTAGTCAAAAATTTCAAACACATTTCTTATCACATCTTTAGGATATTGAAAAATGTGTATAAATTTAAAATTTTTGTGTTTTTCTTTTAAGCAAGCCATAAACCCTTCAGGGTCATATTTGACTCTCTCATCTAACCTCTCCATGCAGTAGGTTTTTAGTATATCAAGAATATTATTCCATCCTCCCTTGGTCATTACAAAATTAAAAAAACAAGTGTACAATGGAAATAATGTTCCTTTTCCTTGATTCAATAAGTGTCCATTTTCAACACTTCCCAATTGCCACATTACCTTTAGGAAATCAATTCTCTCTAGCACAAACCTTGGTAGCATGTGAGGTGCTAGCATGGAACCATATACTCTTAAGATAGTGTAATCAATGTATGGGATAACATCTCCTCATTTTTAATCAATTCCAAGCTCAGGCCTTCTCTCCTTAGGTCTCAAGAAATCATGTAGAGCTATGGGAATTGTAGGTACACTCACAATTAAGACTCTTCTTTGTTTTGAAGCAATCAGGTTATGAAATGTCACACAATCATATGTCCTATCATCATTGTCTAAAATAGTAGTCCAACATTTCATGGGAAACTTCAAGTCACCATTTCTTATTTCCAAAGTTATACTAGACCCAAAGAAAACTGCACCTTTCTTATGTATCAATAATGAATACCAATTGAATCTCACTTTCACTTCACCATTCTTCAACCTTATCAGTCCTTCATGCATTATTTCTGAAAGAAACCCTACATAATCATATACTACATAATATTGGGGTTATTGAATATGGGCATCCATATATATCCATGCTATTGGCATTCCTATGAGAGGATCATAACCAATTGTTTGGAAAATAGTGTAGAAAGTTTTTTGGAAGTAAGAAATAAAATAGCCAACCAGGAAAGGCTCTTTATCATGCAGCCCTATTATGATATTTTGGCCTATATTTTCTGCTAGAAAAATCATCATGATGTGAACTCTAAATGCAATCTTATTTATATCATACTCTTGCTTGAGAGTGTCCTTATTTATATTATACATTTCATCACTCCATTTGGTAAGCTTAAAAACAAGACCCAATTCTTCCTTGGTGATTTTTACCATTTCCTTCCCATCATATGTTCTTATAGTTATTGTGACTATGTCATAATTGGCAACCACTACCTTAAGCAAGTCAACATCAATATAAATATTTTGTACAATCAACTTTCATAGGTCACAATTCCAAGGGTTACGTACTAGGATACCCATGTTTCTATTCTTTAGCTAGCTATGAAATAGTTCCCATCCAGTATAAGGAAACTTGGCATCCTTGATAAATTAAGTCTTGTCAATTAAACCAACTACAACTTGCAAACCTCTAGGATGTAGTTGGCCCATTGGTGTATCAATGGTCGAGGGTGGTAATGAGTCCATGAGGTCTTTATTTAAAGGCCTTTTGTGAGCAGAAGCTTCCCATTCAAATGAACACACTTTTACTTTAGGAGCCATAACTCAAGAACTATTGAAAGGTAGGTTCTCTTGTTTATTTGAACAAGGCCTATGACTTTTGTAAGGGTTTGATATGAATTGCGCAATGTAGAACTTAACAATTTATTTTTTATGAATGTCAAACCTTAAAAATGCTAAACCAAGAAAACCCTAATAGACTCAATATTTTGAAAAACCACAAACTATCAATAATTCTAATGGGAGGGCAACAATTCACTTACTATTTTTCTTCCTAGGTTGACAACCCTAGTTTTGACATCGAAAAATGGTGTAGGAGCACCATTTATTTTCAAATAATTTTGGTCTAGTTTATATCCTTAGAGATGTATTAGAGGTCATTATCAAGTCAATGGTCAAGTTTTGTGTCCATTTTGTAGAGATATCAATGTTTTCCAAAAATTGTCACAATGCAAAACTTGTAAAATTGACAAAAAGTGCAAAATATTGAAGGGAAAGAGTCAAGTAAGTTTTCTCTTGGTGGGAATCATTTAGAAACTAAATAGACATTTTTATTCCTCTAAATCCCTTATGTATGTTTCAAGAATTGTGGGTGATTATAGGCTTCAAATTGAATTAAAAAATACACTATTTCTTGCAATTTTCTTCATAAATTCACTATTGTTAGGAATTGTATGGATATCTACGGGTAGAAATTCATCTAAAATTTATTGTAAGTGGTAGTTTATTTAATCATCTACCTTGAAAACTTGGTCTCATGCAATTATATGTAGTTTAGTGAAATTTATTACAATTTTTTGCCAAGTGGGTCAAAACCTTGATCTAGGGTCATAGTCATCATTTGATTTTGGTTCTCTCTTATTTTAACAATTGGATTCCCTATAAATTGGTGTGGAGCAAGTCTTATATGTGATCTAAGGGATTTCAAAGTTTTAGAGCATGAGAATGTGATTTTGGGTAGGTTTTATGGTGCCCTAGGTCTGTAACTTTTGGAAATTTCTAGAGAACTAGTGTACAATGAAGCTTTTAAGAGTTTTGATTGTAGTATGTGGGTCCTTTTTGGTTGTTATAATTTTTAATATATACTAGAATTTTTTTGGTCCCTTCCTAAATTGGGATTTATGAAACTATGATTATTTGAATGCATGGTGTATATTGTCTTAATAATCCAAAGTTATGGAAGTCATGCTTAATGGTTGAAGTTTGTTATAATAGTGTTGATCAAGGATGGGAAACCATATTTAAATCATTTTCAATCATATTTAAACATGTGTGTGGCTTTGGTAAAGAGAAAGGGGCTTGTGTTTAAGGTTTTTCAACAAACCCTTATGAGGATAAGGCTAATAGGCCTACAAAGGAATTGAGATAGTCAATCTTTTGATTCTTTTGTTATGAAGAACCTCATGAAGAATTGTTGATATGTCTAAGAAGGTTTTTAAAAATTTCCTTGAAGCTATGTTCAAATTTGGGAGATTCAATTTGGCTTGGAGATTGTAATTGGTATTGTCCTTGAGGAATACTTCTAGCTTGTAGTTTTGGGTGCTTTATTAGTTGTGAGATGAATTGATTTTGTGATGAGTATGTTGATTTAAAGAAAGAACTAGCTGAGTTTATATTGAGTTGAGATTGTGTAAGGATTTGGAACCCATGCATTACATTAGTTTGGTATTAGAGATCAGAAAGTTCTAGGTTGAGAGAGATTTTGGAGTTTCTTTTTGGTTATGTGTTTATGTTTGTGTAGGTTGGTGGACAAGAGACTAGGTAGAGGGAAAGTGGAAAGACCTAGGAGAGGAAAAAGAAGTTAAGAAGCAAGGTTAAAGGGACTTGCTTAGATAAAAGATGCATTTGTTGAGAAAGCATTTAGAGGTAGAGGGTTCACAGAGGAAGAAAGAAGAAAAAGAGAGAAAGAGACAAGAATAGTATGAGAAAGAGATAGAAGCACTAAATAAATATATAAAAAGGTTAGATTTGGATTTCCAAGAGTCCCAATTGAGAATGGAGTAGTTACTCAAACAAATGAAAAGTTGGCACTTGACAGTAAAAAGGAAAGTTGTGTGGCCTATCAAAAAATTGTCAAAAGAAGAAATAGACAAGAAAGGATGAAAGATGGAAGGAAAACAAAAGAAGAGATGCAGATAGAGTTAAAAGAAGAATCATTTGAAGATTTAGGAAGAATTCATGAAGATAGATGAAGAGAACATGGAAATGGCAGCCACTTCAAGACTTGAAGAAGTTGTGACAGCAGAGATGAAGGATGAATTGATTTTGGAGGGAAATGGTGAATCCCTCTTGAAACTATAAAAGAGTGGAAGATATATGTTGTAGAGACAATATACTACTTCTTTATTATGACAACACTTTTGAGGAACAAATTAATGGACAAGATTCAAGGACAAAGAGTTGAGATTGAGATTGTGACACATCAGAGTATGAAGGAGAAGATTCAAGGAGGAAAGAAAAAGAGGAGAAAAATTGGCATAGACCAACTCAAACCAAAGGTGAATATGAAGATTTCAGGGAAAGATAATTTTTTAAGGGATGTGGAAAGAATTCAAGGCTTGGTGTATAGTGTAGAAGCACCATTTCTTTTCAAATACGTTTGGTCTATTTAAAAGCCTTAGAGAGTATTTGAGACCTTTTTCTCAAATGATAAGGTAAATAAGACCATTTTAAGATGTATTAGATTTCATTCAGGATTCAATAGTCATGTTTTGTGTCCATTTTGTAGAGATATCAATGTTTTCTAAAAATTGTCACAATGCAATAATTGTAAAATTGACAAAAAGTGCAAAATGTGGAAGGGGAAGAGTCATGTCAATTTTCTCTCAGTGGGAATCAATTAGAAATTGAATAGACATGTTGTTTATGCCTTTAAAATTCCTTATGTACATTTGAATATGTGTCAGTGATTGTAGGTTTGAAACTGAATAAAGAAATACATTGTTTCTTGTCAATTTCTTCAGAAACTCACTTTTCTTAGGAATTATATGACCCTATATGGGCAGGAATTCATCTCAAATTGATTCTAAGTAGTAGTGCATTCAATAAAATTCCATAAAAAGTTGGTATCATGCAATTTTATTTAGTTTTGTGAAAGTTATTACAATTTTTTGCCAGGTGGGTCAAAACCCTAATCTAGGGTTGAAGAGTCAGCATTTAATTTTGGTTTTCTCTTATTTTATCGATTGGATTATCCTATAAAATGGTGTGAATTTTTTTTTATATGTGTTCTAAGGGATTTCAAAGTTTCAAAGCATGAGAATGTGGTTTTGGGTAGGTTTTATGACGCCCTAGGTCTATAAATTGTAGAAAAGCCTAGAAAACCAATGTACAGTGAAGCTTTTAAGAGTTTTGATTGTAGTATGTGGGTCATTTTTGGTTGTTATCATTTGTAAAATCTGGTAGAATTATTTTTTGTCCCTTCCTAAATGGGGATTAATGAAACTATGAGTATTTGAATGCATGGTGTATATTGTCCTAATAATCCAGAGTTATGACAGTCATGGTTAATGGTTGAAGTTTATTTTAAAATTGTTGATAAAGGATGGGAAACCATATTTAAAGCATATTCAATCATATTAAAAACATATTTTTCAGTGCTTTATTAGTTGTGAGATCAATTGATTTTGTGATGTGTATGTTGATTTAAAGAAAGAATTGGATGAGTTTATATTGAGTTGAGATTGTGTAAGGATTTTGAACTCCTACATTGCATTAAAAAATATTGAAAAACCATAGCATGAGATTTTTTGAGTGTGCACAGTATACTTAACAATGGTGAATTATGCCTTTAGGATAGATATTAATAGTTATGCAATTCCTTATTTTAGTAGCTTGATGTCCTTTCAGCTATTAAGGCTTGCTTGTGCAAACCAAAATGACTTACTTGCCTTTAGTTGAGTTTTGAATGCCAAGCGTTGATATTTTTGGAGTGTTAATTGATTGATGATCCAGATTTGGCTTGCTTGTTATGAAATATCTAGTTGTACACAACCACAATATTTACCAAATGATAGAAAGCCACATGGAACCACTTGCCAGTAATAAGCAGGCGCCACCATCTCTTTGTCGTTGTAGCTCAGATCCATGTGTCTTCTTTCCCTTGCCCTTGTGAGTCATAACACATGCACAACTTTCATAAATGGGGAGATGGGGAGAGGTTGAGATTAAATATCTTGGCTTCTTCATACACACTTCTTAATTACCCAAAGCTTTATCCTTCATATAACATCCATGACTCAATAAAAAAATATTTTAAACACGTGTAGTATTTCAACATTAGTAACGCATAGTTTATTCTCCATGCCCCATGTTAGAATATTTGATAAATATTTTTCCTTGCACCAATGCTTCCACATTCTCTAAATCACTCCACATGGAAAAAACCCACTTCCCCATTGAGAGTATGGCAGTAAAAGTGATACCCACACGAGATAGCAAGGAGCAGTCAAGATTAATCCACATCACTCGCTATCAACCATTGATTCATTTGAAAACTCTGTGATACACACCTAACACCACTGGTCCCAATGTTTAGACCAGACAGGTGACATCCACCCACTAGCTCGTGTGATTATTTTAATAGGAAAGAAACCAAACTGGTGCATGGGGAATCGTCAAGATGTGGCCAAATCATTCATCACCCACTGTTGATCTCCTCTTAAGAACCATTTTTATGCCTTATCAATGACATCGAGCTTGCCAATCATGCAATACACATGGCCTTCACCCACCATCCTATGGGAATAAAATAAGAAGTAATAAAATGGAATGGGCATGCAGGGAATGGTGTAGATTTGTTTGCATCGATTGAACAATAATCAAGGGTCCTCATATCTGCACATGTCAAAACTGTTAATCTTTAAAATGGACCCGACTAGGATGATGTGATAATTCCCATCGAAAAGATGACTTAAAGTTTTAATGGGTAATACCTAGCCCGACTTAGGAAAGTTTTAAGCAATGGCCCAACACATGAAAACAAGTAAAAAAAAACCAGAGGGTCGATTACTTAACGGATTTTGATGGCACAAGATATAACTTAAAAGACCAAGGAACTATAGCAAGATTTCAACAAAAAATTAAAACCTTGGCATAGATACAAACTCAAAAAGGGTTTTTAAAATAAGGCTTTGAGTGACTAAAACCCTAACATAGTGACAAGGAACAAAACCTTAAGCCCTTAGATACAATTTCAACCCAATTTTAAGCAAGAATGGAGATGGGACATGAAATTTTTAGGGGTTCAACCAAGATCTATGATAATATAATGATCACATTCCACTATATCTCGATGGATGCCACCACTAGGCCTCGAAGGGTCTAGCAATCATAGGCCATAACATCATTCTATTATTGATTATACGTAGATGAAATTTTGATATACATGAGAATTCATGTTTTGGTTTTGTAAATTTACATTGAATTAAATGTCAATGTGCTTTACTAAATATCCTTAGTAAGAATTTTTAATAAACTTCTCCATGATTTAATGTCTATTTGATCTAATTAAAACATTTTAGATTACCTTAGATAATACATTACAATTGAGTATTCTATGTTAAATTAAATTAATCTATGATATAATTTGGGAAGATTAAATGCATATAAGGATATAATATAACATAACACAAAAGATGCAGGAAATGGAGAATAAGGTTAAGCATCTAGAAGGGGAAACTAGAAAAATTAGGGAAACTATGAAAACCATCATGGTGCATAGCCATAGAGTTGTTAAACAAAATGCTACTATTCTGAGAACTACGGTGGAGAAATTGGAAAATACCCATCAGGGGCCATTGGTTGTGGACCTAGAAGCAAATAAGGATAAAAGTAAGAAAGAGGATTTTGAACCATCAATGAGGAATAGAGCCAACCTGAAGAGAAAATCGAATTTTGAAAAAGGTGACTCAAGAGATGTGCAACCTCGAAGATGAGGTTGTTGAGACTTTAAAGTCCTTAGATTAGCTTTCGTTGTGCTTGGTGCTAGCTTTGTGTTGGATTTTTCATGGTTCTCTATCAGTGGCGGTTGTCCTTTTTTGTTTTTTTTGTTTAGCATCCTTCCTTTTTTTGGGTTCCTTGATGGCTTATTTTTCTCTGGTTTGTAAACTTTGTGGTTTCGAGTCCCTGTAAAACCCATTTTTTCCTCTATCAAAAACATAACACAAAGATGAATTCAAATATTATTCAAACTAAAGTAATAATAAAAAAATATTGAATAATTACTTTATAACCTAAGACACACAAAGATCATTTTGTCAATGAAAGAAGAAATGTGAAATGAAATAGAACACTATCTACTTAATCTAAGAACACTACTTTAAAATACATACTATTCAAAGAATATGTTAGGTGTAGTACCAATGAAAATGTGCAACATTAATAGGTTCTTTTAGAGGTGTGTACCATCTATTTTTGTTAATGTATATGCTCCAAACCCATAATTTTCATCAGTTATGTATGTTCCTAACCAATTAGGGCTAAAATTTATTTTTCATTGGGGCGACATTCACATCATGTTGATTCTCATATAACACCAAGTTACCTTTACTAAAATCATGAGGGATGACATGAATCTCATTATAACTACATTGCATTCATTGGGAATAAGCTTGGAGATGCTCGAGAGTGTTAATACATTGTTTATCAAGAATTTCAAGTTGATGTAATTATTTCTCTTTATAGGTATAATCATCAATAAGCCCCTTGAGAAAAGTTCTCAATGAAGGAACTTCTAACACTGAAGGAATTATTGCCTTATAATGATAAACAAGTTTGTAGAAAGTGTTTCTTGTAGATGTTCTAATACTCATACGATAGGCCCACAACACATAAGTTAAATGAGTGTGTCGATCTTTATTATGTTTAATTACTATTTTCCTTTCAATTTTTTGAATAGATTTGTTAGTTCATTAAGCTTGACCATTTTATTGTGCATAATATGGTGTTCAAAAATGATGTTGGATATGAAAGTTTTCCAAAAATTAATTCATGTCATTGTTCTTAAAATGGAGTTCCATTGTCTGAAACTAATGCAGAAGGAAGACCAACATGAGCAATAATGTGTTTCAATATGAAATGATCTATTATGTCAGTTGCTATGGAATGAAGAGGGATAGCTTCTACCCACTTCATGAAATAATCTATTGTAGTGATTATAAATGTATGTCCCACGAATGAGGGTAGTGATATTTTTCAAATAATATCCAAAGCCCATACATAAAATGGCCAAATAGGAAGTTGGGCATGAAGCTTGAAAGCAAGAGTGTGAATCAAATTATTATGTTCTTGACATTTGAGACATTTCTTAACATGATCAAAACAATCTTTTTCCATAGTGTCACCAATAATATACTATATGAATTAAATTTTGCACTAACGATCTTCCCCTAATTTGTCCCCCACAAGCACACACATGAGCTTCTTCCAAGGCTATAGGGATTTCTGATTGTTTAATTCATCTAAGCAAAATACCATTGAATGATTGTCTATATAACACATCTGCAAGTATTATGTATTTAGATTACATTTTTCGAAGATGAGCTCTAGAGTTTTTAGTTGTAGGATTAAGAAAGGTACCTTCTTTTAAGTAGTTGAATATTGTTGTGTACCATTCACTAGGGTTTACATTATCAATTAATAACACTTATTTGATTTTATCATTTATTGATGGTTTTGTGATCGTGTGAACTATAATGTGAAATCAATAGAAGGATCTTCAAGAGATACAATGGAAGCAATGCTTATCATTGTATTTGCAAGCCAATTATCCTTTCATGGTATGTTTTCAATCATATAGGATTCAAAGCATTCCAATAAAGCCATTGTAAGATCATTATACTTAGATAACTTGTCATGTTTCGCTTGATATGAACCGCTTATTTTCTTAACAATAATTAAGAATCGCCAAATATCTTAACATGTTGAACACCAAGAGCTAAAGTTGTATTTAATCCAACAATTAAAGCTTCATACTCTCTAATGTTATTTGTGCATAGGATGTTCAATTAGTAGGATAAGGGAATAGGCTTTCTAGAGGGTGGAATCATTATAACCCCTACTCCAGAGCCAGTTCTACACTTAGATCGATTTAATATAATTACCATGTTTACATTTCGATAACCAACACACTTTCATCTCGGAATGAATATATATTAGGTAAAGCTAATGGAGAAGGAGCATGAGCTAAATGGTCAGTCAAGGATTTTCCTTTGATTAAATTTTGAGAGCAAAAAATTAATATCAAACTTTGATAACAACATAACCCATTTAGCTAAGTGTCTTGATAAATCAGTTTTAGCAAAAAGATGTTCCAAAGGATCAAAATTTGTCATCACATGAATTATCATGTTTAACAAGTAATGTCTCAATTTACTAGTAGAAAATAGAAGAGCCAGTTATTTTTTTTCTATTATTGTATATCGAGTTTTGTAGTCAATCAAAGTTTGGCTAATAAAATAAAGAGTATTTTTTTTACCATTACAATCTTGTTGAGCCAAAATTGCTTCTAAAGAATGGTTTGATGTTGTTGTATAAAGGATAAACGGTCTTTCTTCAATAGCATATTGTAAAATA
>VDFB02074905.1:0-36574 GCA_007258455.2 Sequoia sempervirens
GATAAATTTTAGAGAAAACTACTCCAGATCTCGAGAATGAAACTTCAAGATTTTTTCCTCTAATAGAGGTGCTCTCAGCCAAAGGACATTAGCCCAGATTAGGGATGCAAGCATGGCGCCTTGTCATCTAAATGGGATGTTGGAATCCTAAGCTTTAGGGAGCTCAGGAACTCAGGAAGGAGAAACCAGGTTTCACTTCCTAACTCAAATCTAAGGTCTACTAAACAAAACAATAAAGCAAGATACAAAAAGTATGAGAAAAGCACAAGGTGAACTTGGAGAAAAATTACCCTCAACCAGACATGCGAGTCTTCACTCCAAGCTCCGTTTTTCAACCTACACACAAAATTAATGAGGGAAAAATGTTGGGGTTGTGTAGGGGCCTTCTGTAGTCATACCCCCATTTTGGTGTTCCCACCTCCACAAACAACCAGATAGATAGAGAGTGTAATCGAAATGGACAATGAGGCTGGTGAAAGCAAAACCCACTTCAGGAGTAGAACCTACACCACCAAGTAGTAAATGAACAAGACATGTAAATAGAGAAAGACCGAGAGCATTACCCACAGGCCTTTTCCCCCTCTAGAACACATGGATGCACTGTTGAATGCTTGCTAGAGAGTTGTAGTTGTTGGAAGGACCTTAGTCCAGCAGAACTTCACTTGTAGAAGTGTTGCTTGTCAAGGATGAAAGAAATATGAGAGTGGAGTTAAAGAGAGATCTTGACTGAATGAGTTGAACCCCAAAAATGAGAGCAAATGAGGGATTTTGTTGCATGTGAGTGAATCAATGAGCTGTTACACCCTAAAATATGACTGCTAGGACATGTGTCAAGAGTTGAAATTTGAGATTCTTCATTTCATACTCAAAAAACCACCAAGATGCTAATGCATCACACAAACGTTTGTGCATCACATAGGAATCTAAGGCATGGGTATGTGTACGATCATGATGTGCCAAAAAGTGGCAATATGATGGGTATGTGGCTAATGACCTTTTTTTTACCAAAAAATGATGAAACAAAAAAGGGTTTTTAAAGGAGATTCTCAGCTTTCCACCAATATAAATTATTCTTTACTTTGAATTTAATAAGTAATTATTATTCATTTTCTATTCAAATTACGACTAAAGTCCTGATAGATAGATTGATTGAAAAATATCTATAGGTTTCAAATGGTATCACATTTTTTGAATCCAAAACATGCGTCACATTCTATGCTTTGCATACTATAGGATTAAAAAATAAAAAATTGAATTTCATGAAGTTTTGACCAAGTTAAGGTGGCCAGACATATAATTTTTTTATATTTTTTAAAAGTTGTAATAAAAAATTCATAATTAATTATTTACTTGGACAAAAATTACAAAAAATATGCATCACATCGGGACATGAGTCCCTCTAATTATATCTAAAATCTTATAAGAAAATATGATCATTTTATTGTGGTTAGGGTGGTGAGACAAACACCTACTTCTTATTTTTTCCTTAAAATTTAAGTACTACTGCATTGAAATTTCACATTTTCACCAAATAGAATTTTTTTTTAAATAAACCTAGTAGTTTAAAGACTACATTCAATTTTCTACAAATTCTATTCTTACATATTTTTTATATAATATAGTTAACTTATTCAAATTTTTATGTCAAGTTGCCTAACTCTGATTTTTTTGCCACTTAAGGGCTTGTTTTTTCCATGATGGTCTTGCACATACTTGCATCAATTTTTAGGAAATATTTCATTAGGCTACCGTTGCTTCATCACTAGTCCACATGGAACTAGAATTGTGAAATTCTGACCCATGGGATTTTTTCCATTAATGCATTTATGTGTCATAAATGCTAGACAATGTGCTAAAAGATAATAGATGTGTGAGGGACCACCTTTGAGTCTGTGGTTGATGAAAAAGTGCTTGAGTGATGCTTCTTCTCATCAGTTGGTAACTGAAGTTTGCAGATGTTTGCACCAGTATTGGGACAGCTAGAGTGTATGCACTAGGGAGTGGGGATATGCAAAATGTAAGAACCAATGCAATGGCATCAAGACCATTTTGTATATCTATTTCCAAATGAAGCTCAAAAGAGCTATGTATGTATGATGTACCTATTTATATGGAAGGATGTAATCTTGAATGATAAGCTTAAGTTTATTCAATATGAAATCTATGTTATGGAAAGATCTATGAAATTACAATAAAATACAATGGAAGTTTGGAAATAGTGTTATTTCAAATGTGCATGTAATTTTCGTTATGGAAAGAAAAAATTTTATTGCTATGTTTTGGCATCATGGAGTACTAACTTAACTTGAAAATTTTGGATTTTTACTAAGTGGAACATCAGGATTGTTACAAAATCCATCAAAAAAAGAAAGATCAGATTTCTTGGAGTGATGTGTTTGTCTTTAGTCCTCTAAGGGAAGCTATTAATGGTTTGGTGCATTGCATCAAGTGTTCATTCATCATTCCATTCTCCATTGTCATTATATTTCTATTAAATTTTAATTACCAAACATGGTGTTTGACTAAGGCAAACCCCCATTCAAACAAAAAAAAAATTCCCTCTCTTTGTATGTGCATATAATAGGTTGAAGAAGGATTGAAGATCTTGAAGAGAAATTTTGCATTGTTGCATAAGTTGTCATCATTGTTGTCAAACCACAAAAACTCAATTGTAGATTTTATTTTTGACTTTCTGATACTAGAACTTGTACAAAATAGAAGATCCTACCTCATGAAAGGACTACAAAAGGTATTTTAATAAGCCCTAACTAGGACCCATTCACCCTAGGGAAAACCTATACTTCAATAGAGCTCAAAACCTACTTTTGGTGTCTGGTACATGTATCCTTACCCTTCTCAGATTTTCCTACAAACTATGATTTTAGTTTTTGTACTTTAGATCATTTGTAAATGTTCATGTTCTAAGTCTTAGAATTCATTTATTTTGAGCATTGTGTATCATTTTAATTTTATTTCAACTCTATCCTATTATCATAAGGACTAAAATCTAGGTTTGATTGACTCACCATTGAGGTTGAAAGTCAATCCTTACACCTTGTGATCTCTTTCCTAATGAAATAGCTATAGGGAAAGGAACAACTAGAGAGGAAACCCCATTATTATTTAAGGTTCTCACCTTTTCCAATATTTCAATACATATTATATGAAATAAAACACACATTATTGAATATAAATATTATATATATCTTTCTCCCTCTTTATATCCATGTTCATATCTTTCTTTCACCTACACACACACTTCCTAATTTTTGCTCCCTATCTCTATCTCTATTTATCTAGCTCTCTCACCCATCTCTACATCTCTCCCCCTCTATCTACTACTTGTCTCTATCACCTCCTTATCTCTCTCTTACATACCACTATCTTTATCTTCTCATCTTTGCCTCTTCCTTTCTAACTATATATTGTTATCTCTACCTCTTTCTCTTATTCTTTCCATATCTCTTGCTCTCTGTCTATATATCACTTCCTATATCTTTTGTGGCAATGGAAAAATTATCCCTTTTAGTTTTCCTTGCTTGTTTGGGCCCTACTTGTAAAATTGAGCTTAATTTTTCCTTGATTTAGTGTTATAATCCGATTGAGACATTCACATTAGGTCTTGGGCCCTTGTGAAATAATGAGCTTATATGGTACCTTGCTAAAAAGTTGTGAAGTGTTGTAACACACTTTCACACTTTTCTAAGGTTTTTTTAATTAACTAAACCTAACAAGCCTCTTTTTAACCAAAATGTACCTTAATCACACCTTATTTAGAGTGTTGTAAAGTGTTGTAACACACTTTCACACTTTTCTATGGTCTTCATAAATAATTGGGTTTCTTTATGCATTAATTGGCCTTATTTTGCATCCACAAGCCTCATTTAATACATTTTTTCAAGGATAATCTTGACACAAATCAACATCCAATCATTATAATTTAGGTTTTTTTAGGTTGTGTGGCTTAGATTTGGTGATTTGGGACTCATACACCACCTTGGGAATATGAGTCCCACCTAGGGTTTTGCGTCTTGATCCTGATTTTACACCTTTCTAAGCGTTTTTGAAATTGGTCCCATCAAGTATGCCTAATGGGAATCATATGCCACCTTACGAATATGAGTCCTGTGTGGCCTAAAATCAAAATTAATTCAGATTATTGGTGGAATTTTATCATCCTAGATCTGATGTTGGCTTGTAGTATTGTAGTTTCAAGAAATTTTGCATAATTAAGTATAAATACAAGTTTATTTCACTTAGTTTACAACTAGAAAGTTGAATGAGAATTCTTATAGAAAAATTGAGTTCACAAGTGCATTCAAGTTCCTACAAGAGAATTCAAGATTATTCAAGGGAATATTATCAAGAATTTTAGAGTATTATCCAAGTATCAAGAATCATTTCAAAGTCTTCATGCATCATTTTTCTTTTTAAGCTAACAATTGTGATGTAGGGTTTTATGATTCAAGGTAGAATTTCATTCAAGATCTATCACATTCAAACAAGAGTCAAGATTTACATCCATTGAAGCCATTTCATACATGTTTGCAACACTTCATTGCTAGGGTTTGGTGAGTTACAACCTCATATTTTTTTCATTCATCATTCTCCATTCATACTTCATTTCATTTCAAGGTTTGATTAGAAAAATGGGGTTTGAAAAAGGAAAACCCCTTTCCACTAACAAAACCACATTTTTACACCTCTCTTTAGTGTTTATTTGTAGGTTTAGATTGAAGATAAATTGAATAGAAAGTTGGGAGAAAGTTGTCAAAGTGTTCAAAGTTGCTAGCTTGCATTGGAGATACTTGAAAGACTTCTATAGGTTGCAAACCAGGGTTTCAGATCCGAAAATCAATTAGGAAGCATAGAGTAAACCTTCAATACTAGATTTAGTCTTTGAAGTTTTCAAAAACCCTAACTAGATTGATATACTAGTTGTAGCATATGAGTCCTAGTTTAGGTCAATTTTTAGGTTTTTGCAATTTCAAGTACCCATTTGCCAGATTCCTATTTCTACATAGAAAGCAAGATCTAGGACTGATTCGCCCAACCTGGTGTATGAGTCCTAGTCAGCATTAAAGTTACTATTTTTAGCATTTCAGGCCTCCATCCAATCATCTTCATATTTCCAAGTGTACACATTTTATCTTGTAGCTTTTTGCTTTCTTTTACATGCATTTCTAGGTCATTTAGTGAAGGATTTCATCTTATTAGGGTTAAACATTACATATTTCATTTCCATTTTCTTTTTAAGCCCTAGCTTAGTGGTGAACCCCTCATTAGTTTACAATCAGCCCCTAGGATAGCCCTATTGCGATATCTCTTTCTCTTTTTCATTGAGATCTCTAGGGTTATCCTTGAATGAGATAATTGGAAAGTGGGTTTGCTCTATGTCCTAAACCATATGAAAGGATACCCACCATTTTCCGATTGTTTCATTTTGGTGAAATTACATTTAGAACATCATAATTTTGATGTGGAGTGCATCATAATCCTAGATCTTACTTCAACTAATATTGCATTAGGGTTTTCATTAGTCAATTGGCATTCTAGGGCTTCCAATTTTTTCTTTATTGAAATTGCATATAGCCTGCATTTTTGCACCTCATATCCTTGAAAATCATACAAAATCTATATTTTCACTTAGGTTATAAATCATACAACATAAAAATCATAAAAATCAATTGAAATTTTTTGACAGTTTTGAAAAAAAACTCACTAGGATTCATACGCCCCTATGGGCGAATCAGTTCCAGTGTAGATTTTGCACTGCATTTTTAAGAATTTAAAGCTCTATTTATATACTCCTATTTTCTATTGATGGGTATGTGTAGGATCATGATGGGCCAAAAAGTGGCAATATGATGGGTATTTGTAGGGTATGTGGCTGAAGACTTTTTTTTTACCCAAAATTAATGAAACAAAAAGGGTTTTTAAAGGAGATTCTCGACTTTCCACCAATATAAATTATGCTTTACTTTGAATTTAATAAATAATTATTATTGATTTTCTATTTGAATTATGACTAAAGTCCTAATTGATAGGCTGATTAAAAACCATCTATAGCTTTCAAATGGTATCACATGTTTTGAATCCAAAACATGTGTCACATTCTATGCTTCACATACTATAGGATTAAAAAAGAATTTCATGAAGTTTTGACCAAGTTAAGGTGGTTAGACACACGGGTTTTTATATTTTTTAAAAGTTGTAATAAAATATTCATAATTAATTATTTACTTGGAAAAAAATTACAAAAAAATATGCATCACATCCAGAATGAGTCCTCTACTCATATCTAAAATATTATAAAAAAATATTATCATTTTATTGTGGTTAGGGTGGTCAGACAGACACCTAATTCTTGTGTTTTCCTTGAAATTTCAAATTTTCACCAAATGTTTTTTTTAATTTTTAAATAAGCCTAGTAGTTTAGAAACTACATTCAATTTGCTACAGATTTTTATTCTTACATATTTTTGAAATAATATAGATAATGTAACAACCCATTGTGCGAACCCCAAAGGACAATTAAAAACAACAATTACTATATATATTTTTTTAATTAAATCTAAACATACATGAGATGCACATTGATTCCTAAGTCATAAAACTCAATTAAACAAATCCATTAACACTTACGTCCCTTGGGGTACATGAGGAGTCATTACAAAACTTAAATCCAGACAACATCGATAAAGAATGAAATCCAAAGATATAATCGAAAACAAAGTAAACATTTACGAATGTAACACATACATGAAAAAACATTAATAAGAAACCATCCATGTACAAATATACGACATATATACATAATTAACTCAACACATCAAATAACAACTGCCATAGATCAAAAACCACACAAGGTATAACATTACATTTCATTACAATGTTCAAGAGTAACAATGATACAACAATGTTCTCCAACATGAATGTGAATCCATGTAGAAAGATATAGTTGAACAGATGAATACAAAGTATCATAACTGGCTCAAAGACAGATACAACTCTGGAGTCGCCACAACTGGCACCAAACCACACCTCTCGATCTTTGATTGGGGACCCAATGGGGTGCTTAGCACGTTCCACCCAACCACATGAGTTTGAAGACCCACCCCCCGTGTTAGGAGCTGGCAAGAAAGAGACCTCAACCAAGAACATCCAAACAGGGAACCAAAAGACTCAACATCATACAAACTATCATATTAACAATAACTCCAAAAGTAACAATAGGTGATTTCATAGATCATAAATGACAACAACCAAGATCCAATCATAGTAAACACAAGACCATAAAAACACATCATAGATAAATCAAAAGCAATAATCATAATCAATTTCAAAGTAAATCCAAGACCACAATTATAATACACTTCTAGAGGCAAACAAGGAAACAAAGCATAAGGGAAACTAGTGGAGAGTGTCATCACATAGTCCTACATGGGTTATCCTATGCCCTTCCTCCAAGCACCGGCTGTACTAGGCTACTTGAGCTGTCAGCGCCCATCTATGGTTATTTGGGCCCTTCCTCCTACTTGAGGTGTCGGCCCCATAGGGTGACTCATGCGGAGCCATTAACCCCTCTCTTAAGGATGAGGTAACGACTTTGCCAACCACAGCCTTCTCAGTCTTTCATTATTCTGTGATAGCCCTAATAAACATATGAGGTATCCAAGGCTATCTTATTATGTTATTACTACCCATCCCCTAAGTTCTATTATTAGGTTTTCACTTGTTAATCTAACTCTTACTTGGGTTATCCTGAGCCCTTCCTCCTTTTGAGGTGCCGACCCCCATGAAGAGCCACTCTCCCTAGAGAACCAAAACATAAACCAAAATCCAAGAGGTTGTACCAATATATGCAAAGCAAAAAATCTCAAAACTAAAACACATGCGAGGTATATACCATCTCACCATTATCCATATACATAATTGCTCGTGAAGTCCGGTACAACCCAAGCATAAACTCAAAACCACCATTACCATCCAAATCTTGGCAAGAATCAAATCAATGAAGAAACAATATGAAACAATATTACCCTTGCCTTTGGAATCCCAAGAAAGATGACTACTCAAGCACTCACAAACAAAAGTAAGTTAGAATAATACAAATTTACAATTTCAATGAACGAAGGCTCATCAAATCATAAATAAACTCAAGAGATGATCTCATCGAAATGGAACTTTCAAAATGACTATAAGAAACCCACTATCACAAACAAAAAATGTAAAACAAGGGTGGCAACTCATCATGAGAACTCCAAACTCAACCCATTCAATGTAAAATCAATCACAATAGTAAAAGTGAAAACAACCACTCAAACCAAGCATAATGAACATCATAATTAGCTTTAACTCCACTTTTAACGACTTGGTCAAGTAATTTCAACCCTTAAACAATTATACAGACATTGAAAGACCAATCCATCTAAGAAACTTTATTAACACTTAGACAGCTACTAAATCATTATAAATTCAACATCCATTACAACATAAGTCATAAAAGAATGTATACTCATACTAGGTATTAAATAGTCTTTATTTGACTTGCTTATCTTTCAATCATGGTCACTCATTTTATTATCCTCTAATTAAGTATCAATCACTTTACTTTTGCTCATATTATTCAAGTTTACAAAACAATACTTAATTTGGGTCTAAGGTCTCGGTTATTCTACCTTTACAATTTCACTAAAAAGTTCACTTCTACTATTCACCTAGCGCATCCAAAAAACACCTATTAACCTAATTCATTTGTTTAAGAGAATCTTTTCAAATACTAAAATTTGAGTATATTCTAATCATTTAACTATCATAATTGATAACTACTTTCCAAATAGTACATAATCCTATTTACCTTATTTATTTATTTTTCGCAAATACCTACCCAATTTCCTACATGAGGAGTAAGTATTGGCTCAAATTAACCAAACAACATATCTAGCTCTAGCACAAATACATTAACTAATTCCTAAATTTTCAATCTAATAACTTAGCCATACCATAAGGTGTAAGCACTCTACATAACACAAAAAATATTGATTCAATATTTGGCCATTATGGTTATAAAAATCAAATCTGCAATGTATTTCAAATAGGATTCCTTAAAAGCTAGAACTATATGCCTTGTACATGAAATCAAATACTAAAAACCATATGCCATAAACACATACTATTCATCAACCAACAAAAGGAAAGGCATCAAATCTATCTGACAGGGGACCATAAGAAATGTCATCACAGAGAATGAGATGTAGTGTTAACAAAGTGTGCGCAAAGTGGATTTTGCAAGGAAGCTCTCAAAACCTATGAATTGATGAAGCACTCTATAACACATCCTATCATTGTAAGCTTTGCTTGTGTTCTTAGTGCACGCAGACACACAAGTGAAGCATATGAGGAATGCACAAACCTCACCCATTAGTAATCCTTATTGCATTACATTTATAGTTGATCATTTGGTGTGCATGGTTGACCTTCATTCTCGTGCTGGCTATCATGGGAACTCCCTAACCTTAAACATGTGGCGCCTATGGATCATAGATGTTTATAGGCTAAGTATTCCAACCACGTTGCTTTCATTCTTTTTGTTGGGTCCTAAACATGCTACAACTTATGTTCAAGGGCCACAGCTTAGACAGGTTGACAATGAAATCAGAGAGATTATTGAAACCTTTAAAATTTCCTATTATGTTCAATTGCTACGGCCAAGACAGGCTGACAATGGTATCAAGGGATTATTTAAATTTCTACAACATTCTATTTTCAAGTACAGAAGATGGGGCAGGTTGCAAATAGAATCAGGGAGGCTATTTAATTTACTACACCTTTGCAAGTCTAAAAGTTGCAGCTGTGATAGGTCACCAATGGTATCAGGGAGGCTGTACAATGCCTAGACTCTAGATTTTGTAATTGTGATAGGTTGCCAAGTATAAAGAAAGTGAATATTGGAATTTGAAACTATCACCATCTACTTGCATTATTATCAAATCCCAAATGTTATCCACAAGAAAATGCTTGAAATGTTAGACAGAATGCCTCAAAGTGATGTCACCTCAAGGAATAGTATAATCACAGGAAAAGCACAAAATAGATTTGCAAGAAGGCTCTCAAAATATTTAAATTAGTGAGGCACTATTGGGTGAAGAGGAGTGTAAGGGATAGAACATGGAACGCATTTCTCAGCTCCAAAAAGAAAAACCCAGTTATCCATCCCGACCATGCAACAAGACAATGTAATAAAAGTGCATAAAAGGTCTACAGAAGGCTTCCTCAAAATCCTCAAATCAATCTAGCATGTTGGAGCACATCCTAGCATTGAAGGCACACAATAAAATGTGGATGAAGGTTAATTTGCATGCAACATGCAAGAAATGACTTTAAGATACCAAGACCGTGGTGATCACATGTGCATGGGGTTTCATGCCTAAATCAAAAGATTAATAAGCCAACTAAGAAGGGAAACACAAAAGCAACACAATGAACTATTTGGTAGAGTACCTCAAAGACAATGTGATTTTAAGGAATACTTGGTTGTAGGATAGGTACAAGATGGGATTTGCAAGGTAACTCTCAGAATCTCTCCTTTAATGGAACTCTCAGGGATGCCTTCAAGAATTAAAAGTTTTTCTTGTGTTCTTAGGGCACATAGTCAAGCAGGTTTAGAGAATAAAGGCTACATGTACCACACACATCATTCACCCCTATTAGAGTATAATGATAATCATAATTACGTACACACCAAACTTCTGAAAACTTAGATGGCAGTAAGCTAAGAATAAACATTCATACACAACGAAGGAGAATCTCAAAAGCCAAGGATATCAAATATCACATGAATGCATTAAAGTCAATTTCTAACCTGATATAAAGGCAACGACATAAATAGAGACATGCATAATGTTTTACTATGAAGGTAAAGTGTAGAACTAACCTCTCATTCATTGGTGATTTCCCAAAATGATCAATGCTTCTATCTCCCCTGGTGTAGATAAGAAATGGCATCTGATGCTAGACACTAACATTCTGACTAGAGAAACCATCACCTCTCTCCAAGATATTAAATATTTCATAAGGGCAACAGAAGAGAGCAAGGAGGGGAAGGCATAAAGAAAGGAAAAAAAAATAGATAACTTTTGTATCCCCGTGCTCCGGAAGGTCAATCAAAATTATAGGTGAAAATATAGATGAAGACTTGCAATCCCGCAAAACTAGAATTGCCCCCTCATATCTCTCGAAGACTTGATAAAAATGGTAATGCTTTGAGGCCACCATTATGCTTTCCAAATTGGCTTCGAGTTGTGCATGGTCAAGGAGGAAGATTTTTCCATCTTTTTCTTTCGTTTCCACCTTAGTTTTAATCTTATCACGATGCTTTATTAAATTATTTATTTATTTAGCAATAAACTATTCTTTTTCCATTTTTCAATTGATTCCCTTGCTTTTATCTTTATTCAAACTTAAGTTCAAATTTTAATATTTTATCTACTTTAATATTTGCTCACTTTTAAATTTCTTAATTAAATTCACTCATTAGACAATAATTATCTTTATTATATTTATTTACTTATAATTAAATTTCTTTCATCATTAAATAATTAATTTCCAAAGATAATACAATTAACATTTATTATTAATTCTAACTCTTTATTTAATCCCAAACCAAATCAAGTGACCTTAAAAATTAGATTAATTTGATTAATTACATCTAGTCATAATATTAGCGATATTGCCTAACCTCAAAATAAAATTAATTAATGCAATCACAAAATCATCATGACCTAACAAATCAACCAACCACACTTAACAAGTGAAAATCACATGGCCACCAAACAACCAAATTCCTAGTATTTCAAGAATGACCAAAACGAAGGTGCATTACAAATAACTTATTCAATTTTTTACATCAAGTTTCCTAACTCTTATTTTTCTAAATTTTTTGCCACTTAAGGGCCTATTTTTTCAGTGATAATCTTGTACATACCTTGATAACTATTTGTTATAGTTTACAAGCTTTCTGTTTCATTCGATTAATTACATCTAGTTTAAATTTGTTCATCTTGTGCATTGCTTAAAATTCAAAATTGCATCTACAACATTTCATTTCACTTTGTTGCATAGTTTAGAATTTGAAATTTGCATCATGGATATGTGCTTTGGTATGCTTTGAATGTCTTTGAAGTCCTTACTTGGATGTGTCAAGTTTCACTTTTGCAAATGACCCTAATGAAACAAAACTTTCTCATGCTCCTTCAACTCCTAATGCATGTCCTCCTCGTGATGTTGACATCATTGGAGAAGATGATGATAGCATGAATAAGTTCCTAAATAAATTTCTTAACAACCTTGAAAATAATGCATCCTTTTATCCATCCATGAAACAACCAACACCCCCTATAATACCACCACTTGAGATGTTTGGTTACTTACACCTTGAAGTTGAGACAAAAGTTGAACCTAAGTTCCCTATAATTGTTGAACCTAGTTCCTCTAAGCAAGCAAACACTCAACCATTCTATGTTAACAAAGTGATAGATACTCCCATCAACCTAGAAGAAACATATGAAAAGGATTTACAATCTTGAGAAAACAAGGATGTGATACAACAAATGAACATGAAATTCATCAACTCTTAGAGAAAATTCCAATTGAAAATACAAAAGAGCTAGGATATCAAGATCCTCCTCTTGCTATGAATGTCCTCCTTCCTAAAGAACAACCAATGATTCATAACAATGATAAGGATGAAAGGATCATCTTTGTTCCTCCTCCTCAACATTCACCTAGAGAAGCTAGTGAATATAGAAAGTCCTTCCACCTTCCTTGTCCTAGATTTGAAAATGAGAAAGCATTGCAAATACTTCTTCATCATGGTCTCATAAAATTGCTAACCTATACTAGAATCAAATTTCCTAAAGATAAGAAGAAGTATTATGCATACCATTGAACTGTTGGTCATATTACTAATTACTTTCATGCCTTATAGAGTATATTGAATAGATATGGCATTCCCAAAAACATTGACTTCATTGAATAGAAATAATAGGTCTTTCAGCTCTTTACAATGTAATAGTTGTAGAATCTTGTATTCTCACCATTACATGATCTTTCCCATCACCTACCTTAGCTCATTCTTGTTTTGCACATAGTGGGGGAAAGAATTAGATAGCCTTTTCCTAGTAATGCATTTTTCATTATACCTTTAGCTAGGTTGACTCGCACGTGCCTTACTAGTTTCTTTGCATTATTTATTTTTCTTTTGTGCGATTGCATGTGCATAATGTGATCCCTCGTGATGTTTTGTTTGATGTCTCTCTCTTTTTGTGACATTCCTATATTTGTACCTTCATTTTTCTATATGTCGTAAATATTTTTTCCTTTTATCTTTTCATTTGTCTTGTGTTTTCCTTTTGTGGATGACACAAGGCATCAAGCAAGGCATCAAGATATTCATGTCTCTTCCATGTTGACCCAAAAGATTTCCCTTTATCTTTTTATTTGTCTTATGTTTTTCCTTTTTGGGATGAAGCAAGGCATCAAGACATTCATGTATCTTCCATGTTGACCCAAAAGGATTTTCTTTTTTTTTGCTCTCTTTGTGTCATTCTTCTAGTTCTATGAGTATTTGGGGAATGATGACAGTTTCAAGCTCTTTAAAAAAAATTGTAGCAAGAACATACTAACCACAAATCCATAGATCCCTAACGTGTTTGGATTCTCATTTTTCGGGGAAACCCATCTCTTTTATTTTGCATGACATAGCTTCATTTGGAAACATATGACTTGGTATAGGGATTTACAATAAACTCTCATGCCTTCTTTATTGTTATCATTTATCATTTGTTACTCTAAAGTAATTGCTCAAAGCATGGTGTTTAGTAATTTCTTTAAATTGGGGGTTATACATTGGTATTATTTTTTTGCATTATTATTTTCATGGGGGTGAATCCACATAGGTGGTTTAAAATTTGATGGAGGAATGAAAATTTATTTTTGTGTGGTTGCACTAATTCAGGGAGTTCAGTAAAACTTGTAGGTTTGAGAAAACCCTTTAAATCCTTTGCTCGAACCTATTAAAGGTCAATGTTTAAATAATATGTTAATGGGTTTGAGCGAATGGGGGTTCACTCATCCCATTGAAATAGGTATTTTTAAAGAATTTCGTTGTCAAACTAACAGTCATTTTTGTCCGCAGTGAACGAACAGAACATATGAAGCATGGAAAATGGTGAACTCCTAGGAAAATGGGCTTCAACACACCACCTTCAAGCGAGCCATAGTGCATCTCCTTTGACCTCCACAACACCAGGTTGGTAAATTTTTCTTCCCCATATCATACATGGTTGCAATTCGTTGATTTCAAATTGCATTTGTTTGGAAGTTTCTAAACCCTAAATGATAAAACAAATCCATTTTGTGTGTATCGTTTAATCATAGCATTCCATGAGACCAATTTTTTTTTTGTGTATCCTTTAAATTGATAGCATTCCATGAGACCAAAGCTCCCAACAATTTGATATTTAATTTGATATATGGGTATGTGCAGGATCATCATGGAAAAAGCACGCCCTTAAATGGCGAAAAATTCAAAAAAATCAGAGTTAGGAAACTTGACGTAAAAATTTGAATAAGTTATATATATTATTTAAAAAATATGTAAGAATAGAATCTATAAAAAATTGAATTTAGTTTCTAAACTACTAGTTCTAGTTATATATTATTGAAAAAACTCTATTTGGTGAAAATTTGAAATTTCAATGTAGTAGTACTTCAATTTCAGGGAAAAAATAAGTGTCTTTCTGACCACTCTAAGCACAATAAAAAGATAATATTTTTTTATAATATTTTAGATATAAGTAGAGGACTCATGTCCCGATGTGATGCATATTTTTTTGTAATTTTTTTCCAAGTAAATAATTAATTATGAATTTTTTATTACAACTTTTAAAAAATATAGAAACTTGTATGTCTGACCACCTTAACTTGGTTAAAAAATAATGAAATTCAATTTTTTTTTTTAATCCTATAGTATGCAAAGTATAGAATGTGACGCATGTTTCGGATTCAAAAAATGTGATACTGTTTGAAAGCTATAGATGCTTTTCAATCAACTTATCAATCAGGACTTTAGTCATAATTCAAATAGAAAATGAATAATAATTATTTATAAAATTCAAAGTAAAGCATAATTTGTATTAGTGGAAAGCTGAGAATCTCCTTTAAAAACCCTTTTCATTTCATCAATTTTGGGTTAAAAAAAAGTCATCAGCCACATACCCATCATATCGCCACTTTTTGGCCCATCATGATCCTGCACATACCCATACCATGTTCCAAAGCTCCCATTTTGGCACAGGTGGGGTGAAGGTTGTGGAATTTGGATTTTCAATTACCAATTGCATTTGCTTGACAGTTTCGAAAGCCTTTTCAACAAACCCATTTGTTGTGGAATTTGGGTTTACAACTATCAATTGCATTTTGTTGAAAGTTTCTAAAGCCTTTTCAACAAACCCATTTGCTATGGAATTTGGCTTTACAATTGCCAATTGCATTTGCTCGAATGTTTCTAAAGCCTTTTCAACAAACCCATTTGTTGCATATGTTAGAATCATGGCATTCCATAAGAGCCCATTTTGTGAATATCTTGCAATTGGGCATTCCATGAGAACACATTTCTTGATGGCCCCTCATAGATAATAAAATACCACTCAAAAGGAAATCAAGTTTTATTTGGTTCATTAAATTTTATTCAAAATCATATTATTTATTAGACAAAGATTAAATCGCAATAGTAATATTAAACAATATCCTACTTTGAGTACTTAAATTTTTGTATGATGCTAATCTTAAATCTTAGCATATAACTTTTCAATAGAAAATATAAACCTAAAAAATACCCTACCATACTTGGTGGTGCTTAGCATTAGTTTCCCATAGCTATTAATGGTGGTCTTAAGGAACTCCATCCTAAACTCAACACAAAATTGGGCACACATTTAGAATAAGTAGACCACTCATACATGATGATATTTTTTTGAGCCATCAAATAAATTAATGGATTAACTTGGCATCATTATTAAATACATGTTAGTAGGTTTCCTTATCACATTCATAGCCATGTCATGGCCAATTTCTTTGTTTCCTTATTTCAAGAATAGACCTCACTAGATCTTCCTACACCCTCCTATACCTTTCAATGAACCAAGACATAGGGTTATAATGTCTAGCACATAACTCCAATTATTTTTTTTTAGATAAGATTAGGAGAGTTCTCACACATTCACAATAGGATAAACCCTAATGATGGTGGCTATAAAAGTTCATCTAAGATTCTAGAGTATATTTGAGGAACCACAAACACAAACCTCAAAGTAGATAATATTTGATGATAATTGGTTGTCTTTCATTAGCTAAAACAAATATAGTACATATTTGTAAGGATGTGCTTTTAGAAATTTACCAAGTGAGATCATTCTACTTTGATCAAATCACTCTTCAAATTTAATTTTTCTAAGATAATAATTGAAGGCACACCAAATAATCATATAATATGCATAATTAACTTAGATGTTAAGACCATGTTGATGATATACTTATATGATTATAAAATGTATAAAATAACTCTCAAACTATATCGTAGATTCTAAATCATCACAATGTTCAATAAAATTTATCATTTATATATTACTCAAATATATAATCAAGATAATTGACAGTCAATAAAATAAAATAATATTCAACAAACAAGAAGTTGACTTAAATCTAACTTAAATTTTTAAATAATAATTTTATTAGAATAATCCTTTAGAATTGTTGCCATATAGCTAAGGGTCATCCATGTGGGTTGTCATATTATGATCTAGTGAGATATTGTCTAGTCCTAAGATTTCATTTTCAATTTAAAAACAAAGCTAATATTTGAGGCTTCAACCAAGGATAATTAGCATCTCTTGGGATTTGATATAATCTTCTCCATATTGTTCAACTTCCAAGAAATTTCCTATGCCCATTAGATTTCTTTCAAGAAAAATAAAATGAGAAGACTTTTAATATATTTTGGTGCATGTTTTGGTGGGGGTTATTTTTATATTAAAAGGTTCAAATACCTATGTCCCAATGTGAAATCGTAGTGTTTTTCTTTGAGTTACGTTACATAAATTATTTTTATATTAATAATTAAATTAATTTCTTGATTTACTTAAAACCTATAATTTAATGTTCTGATATCATTGTTTAAGGATTTTGAATGGTTATTGGTTTTGGAGTCTTAGTTTTAAATAAATAAACTAATTATATTTACTATCATATTTAGAAGTTGTATTTTGTTATTATATGTTTTTTAACATATATAAAATGTATGGTTGGATTAGTAAGATGTTTATAAAAAGTGTACAATATTAAATTAAACTTTATTAGATTGATTCTAAATAAATTATGAATAATGATTAAATTTATAGTTTTATACAATCTATAAGTATAAATAGTTTGATGGTAGAAACTTTTTACATTTAAAAATATTATAAATGTGTGATTATTTTTCTTTCTAATCTATAAATTTTTTTATGTGCTTGGCTATATAATTGAGATGATTCACTCATAATTTAATGATAAAAATTTAGTAGATCAAAGAAATTTTTCTAAGACATCAAGCTACTATTCTACATAACTCTCATGGAAATAACCATATTGTTTTATTTTAACTAAATATTGTGTGTAATCTATCTTGAATTACTAATTAATTTTGACTTATATACTTATAATTTAAAATGAAAGCATCCTTTGTAACATAGAATAGTTAGGTTAATTAATGAAATAAAATATGTTCTTATATTAATAAAAATTTACAAATATGGAACTCATATGAGAAATTGACTAAGACAACTTTGTGTGAGAATTAAGATGAGAATAATATATACCTTATTTCAATAATTAACACTAGATTAATACTTGGCTTATATTGAATAATCACACTAGAAACCAAAAATGGAAGATTTAGAGTCTCAACTAAGAATTCCACCTTATAAATCACATTCATACTATAAGCCAAGAACTAAAGACAAAATTTCATAAATAGAGTTAATGTGTTATATATCATGCCTTTGAGGGGTCCACAAGTACCATGAACCTTTTGAAATCCTTCTTCATCTAAATGCATCCATTCCAAGACCATTGGGAGGTGGGTATCCCAAGTTCCTTAATTTCTTGTAGGAATTTAATCAAGAGTAGGAAATTGTGACTTTGGCATGTAAGATAAGGTAAACCCATAAAATTCATCAAATGGAATATTTGGAATAGGTGTGTAGACCATTTGTAACTAAATTTAAGCATTAAATTAATGGAAAAAGATAAATATTAAGAACTAAAAGAAGGATCCAAACCATAAAGGAAAATAAAATATTAATTTAAAACCTCAATGTCAAAACAAGAGTTGAGATCAAATTAGACAAAATGTTAGTAGGAGGAATGATCAAAAAAATTGAAGATACCCATAGTAGATTAGAACAAACAAAGAAATCATAATTTCTTCATCTATGATACCTAATATTCCATACAAATGATCTTATTCCAAGTGAAATATGGGTTTTCAATATAATGTGACAAGAATATCACCTTATTAGTTTTTGACATCTTTATTCTTGTCATAAGTCACAAATTCACAAAATCATAAAATTTCTCAAAAAGTTGATCATTTATGTAATTGATAGTTGATTTGAGATGTGACCTCATTATATTCACTAAAACCTAAATTATGCAATCAATTTAATCATTCAATTAGGTGAAAGTGAAAGGTATTAATGTTTATTCAATTTTCAATTTTTAAAAGTTTAGTATTTTGATTAATCACTAATTCAAATTATATTGGTGGAAGATTTGAGGTAATAGAAAAAATGTGTACAAAGATTAAATCTTCATTTTCTCCTATTCTTTCATTATTTCTTTCTTTTTGTACTAGGGTTAAATCTTCATCTAGGTTTGTTGTGTACTTATAAGAAACCTTTATTCCTTAGTATCTTGTTCTTGTCCATTGTATGGTAAATTTCATGATAAATATTATGTGCATGTCCCTTCCTCCTATAAAATTTTCTTTATGGATATGAGGAAGTTTATTTCTAATTTTTTGGTTTCCTCCTTATCAAAATATTGCTTCAATAATTTATAAATTATATTTACAAGCTTATCATCTCTCTAATTTTATTTTCTTATTTGTACCTTAACTTATTCTCTATGATCTATATTTGTTTATTTGATAATTCCTTTAATACTTGTGCCTAAGACTTGGCTTGTTAATTTGATGTTCTGTCTAATTGTATTTTTCTTTCATGTTTTGATTGTAGGATAGATCTCTTTTATTTATAGTGAATATCTTCCTTATAGAATATTTAATTTAATTTCCTCTACTATTTTAAGTGGTCAAGATATTATTTTATCATGATCAACTCATGGAGCCCATTTTCCACAATATTTTGCAAGTTATTTACTTTCTCATTAATTATTTTAATCTCTTAATAGTTTCTAGTTGGATTTTTTAATTTCATTAATCTTTTATTCCTCATGTTATCCCTATTCCTCATGTTATCCCTTTTATTTTATAGCTTCAAACCTCTTTTTTATAACCATTAATTCATTTATACATAGTCTTGGTGGCCAAAATAGTGGTGTTGACATGGGGCTATAAAGTTCTTGCTTTCTTGGATTTCTTCCTCACTTTATCCTTTGTTTTCTTAGAATGTTTCATCCTTGTTATTATTGATATATTATTTACCATCCATCATTATTTTCCATTATTTTGGTCCTCCAAAGCCAATCCAAGATTCTTGTATGCATTCTCACTCTCTTGTTAGATTCAAAGGGTAACTAGAAGATTTTTTTTCATTTTACTTTACCTTTGTTTCATCTTGAAGAAATGTACTCAAATTTTCCTTTCCCTTTTATTTTCCATGTGTTTTTTTCCCTACCTATGTTTGTTTCATTTTGGTAGTGGCTATGAGGTGTTATGAGCTATTCTTAGTAAAGTAGCTAATTTTTTATTTATTATTTTCTTAAATTTCTAATTTTTCCTATGCCTTAAAAATCATTTGATATTAAATTATTACATTCATATAACTATAACTAATAAAATTTCACCTTATTTTGATGAGAATTTATTTTAATCCACTATTGGCATTCCTTTTATATTTAGTCGATAGGCTTTTTTATGTGGGGGAACCCCACCGGCATTTCCCCTAGTCTGACGTCGGTGGGAACCCCATGAACATCGGCTTATATAGTTGGTATGGGGAGCCCCACAAATTTAATGTCTTCATCTTTGAAGCCTATAGTCCACGGAGAGGCAGATCATGTTGGAGGTCGTCACGCAGGGTGAGTAGACCGCGTGGCTCAAACAGAAACCTCCACCATGAAAATGGATCGCCATGCCAAATTTATGGGCTTCCCAATCTAGGGTCGTGTGATGCAAATAAATGTGGATCGAAACTCTAGTTTCTTCATCCACAACAACCTGTTTGGTGGAGACGCCATCAATGGAAATGTCGTTGGAAGGAGGAACCCTGCCAGCGAAAGAATGTGATATTGTTTCTGTATAGGTTGCCATCCCCACTACACAATGAACTACCAACATTAAATATTGCGTCCTCATCCCTATCTCCATTAGGTATGGCTCCTAGTGCAGTTGCATCGTTTCACAACATTTCTTGTTGTTTTTGTGCTTGCCTTGCCATTTAATAGGCCACCAAAGCTCGCTCCATGCAATAAATGTGAACCAACCTTGAGCAACCTTAAATGGCTCTTAGCTAGACGAGATTTAGTTGTGTTTTAGAAGTCTCTGTAGCGAAGAAGCGGGTGGAACCAGAGCATTGGCGAAGAAAGAAACTTGAGGTGATTCACTTGCTACAGTTTCAGTGAATCTCTGGTTTTTTAGTTGTGTTTTACTCCATTGTAATGTGTATTGTTTTAGTAAATTTGTTGCATGTAAGTTGCTGTTATTTAAAATCTAAAAAATCGCCCATTTTCCTCTTCCTTTTTCTTTTCCTCCATTACCATTTTCTCCTCCGCCATTTTCTACTCCCTTCCCTCCCTAAGCCATTCCCACCCCACCATTTTCTGCCCCTTCCTCGAATTCATAAACATTGTTAGTATAAGGTAGCTTAACATACCCGTTTCATAAGGGATAAAGTATGATCTGTTCACCCAATTATTATCTGGGTTCATGATGTTGTTGAGGCCTACTATGACGTCAATGTTGCAGTTAAACTTTCTAGTCATATAGTAGAGGATACCGCTTAGGGGAACTGCATAAGAAACAATTGAGTTCCATCTAGGAATTGGGCACCCACAACCCAGAGCTAACTCTCATTATCCCTTGTTTTGTATGTGGCAAGTGGATTTACCTCTGTCCATGTAGTATGGCCGAAATACTTGTCAGAAATCTCTCTTTCATTAAACCCACATCATAGGGTTGGACTGTGTAATTCACCCTATAAAAAAATGCCTCCACTCCTAAGAAATCTAAGCAAGAACACCGAATTTGGGCCAAATAATCGGACGTCGTGAATAAGGTGATTTGCTAGGTAGAAATGTTTTGAATAATTAATCAAAGTATTTTATTTATTCTTTTAGTTTATTTTGATATGATTATTCTTAATGAGATGTCTAATATAAAAGTGACATATTTTAATATAAGAGTTTGACAAATTATTTTAATTTAACATATCACAAGAAGTATCGCTTATAACAAATTTACCTTACTTTTTCACTGACTAGAGAGTACAAAAGATTAAAAAGATTTGCTCTACTTTTTCACCGAATAGATGCTCTGAATTATTCTTGTTATTTTAGCCAATTTTTTCCCTTCCACCTATATTTAGAAGAATTAATGAAGACCTTCTTTAATCTTTTTTAATGTGCGAACGGGTTGAACATCATCATCAAAGGAGCTGTTATATTTCCTTAAAACAATTATAGATCTTGAATCTTTAACTTGTTAACCATTTAAATAAAAAAAACAGTGAAACTAAACATTAATTATGATAAGTATAACATATATTACACAGATAAAGCCCAAATCCCAATTGCTATTGCAAGGCCTGCTTATATTTTTAGAAGAATAGTTGTTCTTACAAATTTAATATAGTACAGTATAAGAGTTAAAAAAATTGGATTACAATGATGTTTCACTATTTAATTAACAGTTTCAGGTTTTTCTTTTTTGGTTTTTAAATGTTTTTTTAACATATATCTGGAAAAAAATACATATATTTATTGTTAATTGATTTTTAATATTTTTTAAAAATTGAATAATAGTGGAAATTGATATCAGACTTAAGAAAAATGTTGCATCTTTATCATTATTTCATTTTGTTAATGAACATTTTCTTTCTATAGTTGTATATAGTTATTTTTTTTTAAATTTCACACTAAATCTTATGACTATGAAGATACTACTTTGATTATTTATTTCTAAATATTGATATATTATGAGGTCAAGTCCTTGTAAGGCTCGTATAACCTCATAGTCTTCTATTGAATAGTCACATTCTAAAGTGAATTAAAAATAGATTTAAATTTCTATTAAACAACCACCTGAAGTTTAATTCAATCTTCTTCTTTTTTGTTGCATCTATACATTATTAAAAAATTTAATTATATTTATTAACTAAAATTTATGTTTTTTAAATAATAACAAAATATTAAATTAATTTACTGTATTATATTTAATAAAATTTAAATAATTTCTTATATTAATTAATAATTTAAAAGTCTTACACTTTTACTCTATAGTTATATGAATACTGTTAAAGTTTTATTTCATTTAAAAATAGTCCACCAAAACAAAAAATCATAGAACCTCTTAGACTTATTTAAAAGGTTAATAGTAAATTTTAACAATTCGTAAAAACTAAAAACCAAGAACCGTCAAAGAAATTTTAGTTTTTACATATTTCATAATAATTTATTATAATTACAAACTAATATTATATTAATTTATTATCTAATTAATCTATATAAAATTTATTTTATTTTTACATGATTAAAATTATTTCATTTCATTTATTTAAAAAAGTTAATTTATAATTCTATATATTTTGAAATATATATGTGAATTGTATGATAATATTTTCCACTTCATTTAAAATCCTTAATCATTTTGTAAATATAACTATTTTGTTTATTCCAAATTGTCAAATCAATCAATATATTTAGTCAATAGGCTTTTTTATGATAATTAGAAAATAATATAATTTTAATTTATTATATAATATTGTAATTACAAAATACTATTCATAATAATTTATTATAATTACAAAATAATATTATATTAATTAATTATATAATATAAAGAAAATTACACTTTCACTCTCTAGTTGTATGAATATGTTAAAGTTTTTATTCATTTAAAAATAGTCCATCAAAAAAATAAAATCATAGAACATTTTAGCCTTATTTATGCTTGTATTTTGGGTCTTAGTCAATACCTATGCCCTTGTTAATGACAATTTTTTTTAATATTAGTATCGCTATTCATAATAATTTATTATAATTACAAAATAATATTATATTAATTTATTATATAATATTAAAGAAAATTGCACTTTCACTCTCTAGTTGTATGAATACGTTAAAGTTTTTATTCATTTAAAAATAGTCCATAAAAAAATAAAATTCATAGAACATTTTACACTTATCTATGCTTGTAGTTTGGGTCTTAGTCAATACCTATGCCCTTGTTAATGACAATTGTTTTTAATATTAGTATCACTATTTTGAATTATAGTTGTAGGATATGGCTAATGCACGAGCACTTGAAGATGTTATTACTATTTCAAGTAGTGGTTCTACTTCCAATACACCCTCACCACAAACCCATGAGTTACCTCTATCAGCAACTGACTCAACATCTGTGGATTGGTTGGGTTTTCCTCACCACAATGTTGATGCTTTTTCAAACAATGTCTTGACAAGTTGTCATGAAATTTTTGAAGAAGCTATGCAAGCAAGCCAAGATTTAAGTGATGTGGAGGATCATGAAGTTGAATTGGTACAAGAAGTTGTCCAAAAATTTCATGCGACCTATGAAGCTCTTGAGCTATTTTATGGTTTCCTGTGTGAATTGAAGTATTGTCAATATTATGGAGTGGCCAATGCATTTGAACTAAAGCATGAATTCCAAGATTTATTGAGTGATATATGGTCTAAGAAGTTCATCTAACTTCTTGGAAGTTAGTTACTTTTTCAATATGTCGATCAAGATTACTAGTATGATACAAATTAGATATTTTTGTGAAACTAAATGAAGATGTCAAAATAGCTATATGTGGAGTGAAATGGATTTAGTGGTCGACCTTATATTTGAACCCTTAGTTGTTATATATTATGTTTACATTGTAATGTCATTGTACATATTGATCTTTATAGTTCTAATTTTAATGAATAGAACTTATTGTAATATTTGTGTCCCCTTATTTTGAATATTATCTTGAACTATAACCTTAAGTCTACCAAATATATATTGGAATTCTACTCAAAATGATGATATATTTGATCATTATTGTAAATATTCACTCTTGCAACACTTAGCTATGTGAAGTATCATAGTCATATGTATGCTTCTTTCAAACCCTTTGATATATTCAATGTTGAATATAGTTATATATTATGTTTACATTGTAGCACCATTGTGCATATTGATCTTCATAGCACTAATTTTATTGAATAGATCTTATAGTACATATTGAGGAAAAATATTGCTCCTCACAATTTTATTTTATTGAAAATGATGTACTCCACTTGTGTATTCTTATGCTCAACATTATGTTGAGGTATATGTTTTCTAAAACAAGAACATCCGCCAATTTTATGCAAACACTATCTTTCACGTAATATAATTTTGCAGGGTTAGTCAACTTCCATAGACCATGGCTACAATATTAACCACAAATGCAATTAAACTTATCCACAATGGGAATGAAGGGTTCAAACCTAATGTGCAAATTTTGTCTATTTCAAACTTCAGCCATGGCCATGAATGTAACAACCGCTACAAGGTAGAAATATCTGATGGGGCCTACAAACAAAAAGCA
Organism: Sequoia sempervirens; assembly: GCA_007258455.2. Lineage (NCBI taxonomy): Eukaryota > Viridiplantae > Streptophyta > Pinopsida > Cupressales > Cupressaceae > Sequoia > Sequoia sempervirens. Next base: position 25,080 of record VDFB02074905.1, read on the forward strand.
TCTTTACCTCAGAAGTACAATCATTACATAGCCTCTGGTGAAATTATAGTTGGATCCATAATACGAATGACAAAATATAATTTCCCCAGACCAAGCAGGTCTCAGTGAGTAAAGGAATCCAAAATTTCCCATATCAAAATCATTATTAACTTTTTAGCTTCTTCCTTGTATTAGTAATTCTTACTCTTGTGTTCCAAATGTATAGGTGGATTGTCATTGTGAACCTTGAGGTTGTTTCTACAAACCAGGATATAATCAGTCATCCTACTTCACTTTATATGGAACCAGAGCACCATATAGAACAAGAAATGGAAAAATCCTCAGATCCACATGCAGAGCCTAAGACAATTAGCATTGCTAGAGTATCAACTCATGTGAGAAGATTATTTGGTGTAAACCCTTCTAGGAGTAGAATGGAAGCACCAGTCACAATTACGCCTATTAAAAGTTTGAATCCTTTTCAACCAAGATGGACTGTTAAAGGTCATGTGATTGCCAAAAAGGATATCCGCAAGTACAATACCCAAAAAGGTACTTGTCAAGTTTTTACCTTTGACATCATTGATAGAGAAGGGACTAAAACACGTGTGACTTGTTTCAATGAAGTTGGTGATCTTCATTATCAAAATATTAATATTGGAAAAACCTATAAATTTTCTGGTGGTGCAGTAAAGGTTCATAATAAGCTTTACAATAGGTTAAATAGTGGGCTAGAAATTTCCTTGTTGGTAGAGTCAAAGGTCACTCTTTGTGAAGATGAAAATTCTATTCCAAAACATGTATACTCATTTACACCTATCAGTGAACTTGCAAAGAAGAGTAGCAACTCAACTATTGATGTTATTGGAGTTGTCACTTGTGTTAGCCCAAGCTCCACAGTTAGGAGAAGAGATGGGACAGAGGTCCTAAGGCACACAATATCCTTGTTGGAAATGTCTGTGGCAACTATAGATATCACTCTATGGGGCATAATAGCAGAGAAGGAAGGTGGTCATCTTCAAGACAAGTATCACCTACAAGAAACAACTATTCTCGCTATTAAAAATGGACAAGTTTGCGAGTACAATGGAAAGGTGTTGAGTACATCAAGCAATAAAAATTTATTTATAGACCTTGACATACAAGAGACACAACAACTACAAACTTGGTTCAAACAACCATTGAAGAAGAAGATCATGAGAGCGATACAGAGATTGCCACAAGGGACACAACAAAACTTAACTAATGGGAATTGTTTTCACAAATGGGTCCCTCAAACAATGTCAGCCTGAATGAACTTGAGATGCTTGGTAGGCATGAGTTTGACAACAACAATAGATGGGAACAACTACCAGTACCCCAAGATCTTCATGAAATTTCCATCCACTTCATCGCAATGAAAAAGGAATGTAGCCAAGAAGACACTATGGTAAGCAACTTAGATGTGCCAGACTATACACTATCATCACAACAAAAACTAGCACTCACAATTATCATTGACCATAGTAAATGCTCCTCAGAAAAACCATTACACATGATTGTTCAAGGAATAGCAGGTACAGAAAAATCATACCTAATTGCTTGCATAAGAAAAGCGCTCACAAGTAAGAGCCCACAACAAAAAAGTGAACTACTCACATTAGCTCCTACAGGGGTGGCTACATTTAATATTCATGCATCAACTATACATTCAATGCTACAGATCCCTATTAAAGACGTGCACCCACTACAAGGACAGGTATTAACAACATTTCAAGAAGATATGAAATATATAAGATATATTTTGATTGATGAGATGAGCTTCATAGGTCCAAAGTTGCTACTAAAAATAGACACAAGGCTATGTGAGGCTTTCCCACACCAACAACATCTACACTTTGGTGGAGTGTCTATAATATTGATTGGTGACCTCGCCCAACTTCCACCTATGATGGAAAAACCTATGTACACAACACACTCAATTGTGAAAACATTATGGAACCAATTTACAACTATTGTCACCTTACAAACAGTCTTTCATCATCAAGGTGAGACTCCATCACAACAAAAAAAAATTCAAGTATTGCAAAACATACAGAATGCAAAAGAAACAGAAGGAGATTGGCAACTCTTAATGACATGCACAGACAAGCAGCTCACGTCAAGAGAAAAAGAAGAGTTCAATAGCTCAATGCACTTGTTTGCTACCAATGATTTAGTTAGACTACACAACAAAAGAATGTTCAAATCGTTGAACCATCCAATTGCAATCAGTGTTGTGACAAGTACCAAGCATGGAATAGATAGTGCAACTGATGATGAACAACTTGAAAAAGAAGTATTGCTTTGTAAATGGCAACGCATCATGCTCACATCCAACATATGGACACAAGTAGGCCTGGTGAATGGAACTCTTGGCAAAGTTGTTGAAATCATTTACAGCCCTGGTTCCAAACCACTAGATGTTCCCATGTAAGTTGTTACAAGGTTCAATAGCTACAGTGGACCCCCATGGAATGACCATGACCCTAAGAGCATACCAATCATACATGTTTCCTTGGGCAATAGAAGGCAGATACCGCTTATGATGGTGTGGGCTATTACCATACACAAAGCTCAAGGAATAACATTGCAAAAGGCAACAATTGATATTGGTAAAATAGATAGGAAGGGACTAACATTTACAGCCATATCTAGAGTTAAATCATTAAATGATCTTCGCATTCAACCACCATTCTCTTTTGAAAGATATTCCAAAATGCAAACCAACCCATTTGCAATCATAAGGAAGCAAGAGGAGGTGTGCTTACAACAACTATGTCTCTCCTAAAACAAGGTATGCAACTCTCCTTCCTATCCATTTGATATCTCTCCCTGATTCCCATGGTGCTTAAAATTGGTTCTACAAGTTGACTTCATCAACGCCTATTCTACGCACCTAGCCACCCCATTCCTTTTGTTGTACAGGTCTTTAAGACAAATCGCATAGACCACATAAGCTCATCCCAAAAAAAATTGCACCGCTCCTACATGTTCATAATATAATACCAAAGTGTATCAGCCTATCGGCGTAACCATTGCACCTCATTGGGGTGCAAGTGCTAGTTATATCATCCTTCAAACACATTCCCTCTTTATAAAATTTTATGTTTTAAATTATTTCATAAATAATTTATTAATCTACACCATTATTTAAAATATAATTTCCAATTATTAAATCATTCATGCTATAAATCCCTTGATTTGAAAAGAAATGTGTTGTCTTGTTTCCTTCATGGAAGCAACATACTTAGAGAATAATTTTGGTGAATCAAGGATTTCCCATGCTTCATATAGTATATGATGTTTTTCTTCTAATTGATCAATTATCATTTCATGATGCTAAATATAGTTTCCACTAAATATCCTTCAATAATGACTAAATTGATTTTACATGACCACGAATGTTAAGTAATGATGCTTTCCCCTTATTACTAGTTCTAGGAAATAAATCTTAGATACAACCTTTATAAAGATTTTTTGTCTTTAATGGCACATTTTGTACTATAGTGCCCTAGGTTTCCCCTCAAAGAACCATCAAAATTAAACTTCCACCTAGTTTCTTATGGAGGATTCCATCTAATATGATCTCTAGAAGGGTGATATTTGAACCTAAGAATTATAAATTGATAAATATATTAAATTAAATAAGTAAAATGTTTAGAAAATTAAATAAAATAGTGAAAATGTTTTAATTATGAAAAACTATGATAGATGTTAAATGTTTTTTTTTAATGGTATGAAAATATTATTGATGATTAGATGAATTGTTTGAACTACTGAATGCTCCATTTTTCATCCCAAGTAGCATTCAAATTACTAGTTATATTAAAGAGCATACACAAATCTAATCTAAGATGAATATTTTATATGTGTGCAAGGTCTATAGATTCAATATATATATGTATCATGTACACACTTGTAAATTTAAATTTTAGAACTATTTTATATTATGTTTTGTGTGCAATCTAGTAATTTGAATGTTTTGATTATTAAAAAATATGATAGATGTTTAATGTTTTTTTGTTAATGGTATGAAAATATTATTGATGATTAGATGAATTATTTGAACTAGTGAATGCTCTATTTGTCATCCCAAGTAGCATTCAAATTACTAGTGATATTATCTTGCATATACAAATCTAATTTAAGATGCATATTTTATATGTTTGCAACCTATAAGTTTTATATATATATATATATATATATATATATATATATATATATATATATCATGTGCACACTTGCAAATTTATTTAGAACTGTTTTTAATTTCTATTCCCTATATCTAGATATATTATTTACCAAGGTCACATTGCTCCTTTAGGTGTACATACATATATAACATGGAAAATGCAGATGTTCACCTACAGAAACATTGTTTTCAAATACTACTAATGAGATTAAGAGATTGAGAGAATCATTAGTAGATGGTGCAAACACATGGATATATTTAGGTTTGCATGTCAATATTACAGAGCCTAGAGAAACTAAGTGATGAACTTGGATAGACTAGTGCATATTCCCCTGATAGAGTAGTTTCTATTCTTTCTCTCATGTGGGAAGAAGTACATGGTGAGGTTCCCTTTTAAAAAATGCATGATGTTGTGACCAAATAAATGATAAAATCACTTGTTTTCCATTCTATCAAGATCAACGTAAGGTGAGGAGATAGAAGGTCACCAAATGTGTGGATCATGCTATGGCCCCATTGATCCACCCACGATTTCTTGTAGCACATGGTCAATATCCAAACAATGACCAGATTCCATTAAATATTTTGTTCTGCAATTGTATGCTGAGGTCCATTTGGGCCTCAAAGTCAACTACCTAGACATTCCACCATATACTGTCAAGGGTGTGGCAAGATTACTGATAGGCCCACCTATCATTGAGAAGATAGACCAACCCTATTGTTTAGGGTATTGTTTGGCCAGAGGTCTCTTTCTCTCACCCCAACTCTAGCCCCCTTAGCAGATAAGGTTGTTGTTGCTTCCCAAAAGGAATCAATTGACACTATAGGTGACATTGCAATTGCCACCACTAGGATATCTACTGATCATGTAGGTCAGTATTTGATGTCTAGACATTCACTATCCACACCATTTTCAACACAGTGGACCAACATGTATTCTTTTACAATGGTGAGCATCCCTACTCCCACACAACTCGATAGACTTACAGGAGATATGGCATGCAGGACTGCATTGTTTAGTTGAGCACCTCTTGGAGGCATATGCCTTCATCGCATTAGACTATGGGATTAGTAAAGAGTAGGTCAAAGATCATTTGGCACCTGGAGTTTGTTCACATCTAGGATCCCATCACTCTCAGTCTAGCACTAGTGCATGTTGGGATCCACCTATAGATCGTTCGGTTGCTACATGGACTATGGGTTTTACTGAGATGTTGATTGGTCTCATTTTTTCATCGCTAGTGCGATCTCACCTACATAGTCCTCTTCAATCATCATTTATGGCATGACATGGGACAATTCAAATGGATGTATATTTTGACTCGTCACTTGACTGTTTGGTTGATATGGTGGAGACAACTATTGTAGAGGACTTAGGTCATCTAATATCAAATGATGTGTATGTATGTGTGCATGTGCATGTTTCAATTCTTTTTATTATTATTTTTAAATTTTAGTTTTAACTAGATATTCATGTACTAATATATATGTATATATATTTTAGGTGGACATACCTCATGTCACTCCTAGCCTTGGTCTAGATCATGTATAGCAATGTGAATCTATGGATGATTCTACTTCCAGTGGACATGTGATTTTTAAATTTTTATATATACATGTGTATATGTACATGTATATATATGCATAGATCTAGATAGATATATAAAAATACAAGTACATTCTTAAAAATAGCTTTCATAAAATTTATTTAATATATTATATGTATTTAAGACATTGCGTACACAATTTTATCTACAAGGCTTGACACATCCATTAGAGCAAGGTTCTCATTCAAATGGTTGTTCGACTAGGAGTCAACATTCATATCAGGCCCTGCACTAGATTTATGATCTTTACTACATGTATTTGCTTATATGATATACATACATTTTCTTATTTGATGACCTCTTTGCTTATAACATGTTTATATTTATACATTGAATCTATTTACATATATGTATGTGTTTTCTTATGTTTAAATGTCTATATGATATAAATACATTTTCGTATATGATATACATTTGATCTCTAACATACATTTTCTTATTTGATGATCTCTTTACTAATAATATGTTATATTTGTACATTAAATCTATTTATATGTATGTATGTGTTTGCTTATGTTTACATTTTTAGATGATATACATACATTTGTTTATATTCAATATGCACGCATTTTCTTATATGATTACATTTGATCTCTAGTAGAATTTTAGGAGAAGACTCTTTCATTTTAGCCAAAAAATCAATAATGCACATTGAAATAAGTTTTGTTGATGTTGTTCAAACTCGAAAACAAAGACCATAAAAATGGTCCCAAATGTTATTATAGAATTCCCTAGAGTTGTGAAAATTTGTGTTAGTTCCTTTGATCACAACATCACATTTGATCCTATATTCCCAAAGATAAGGAAATGAATGCCACTTTATAATTAAGTTCATTCATGTTGATCACAATAAATATTTTTCACACACACCCCTTGAATTTTATATTAAGCAGTAAAAAAATATAAAATAAATAACTCCCAAGCAAGTAAACTAATGATACTTTATAAATGAGTGTATTTACAAGCCTAAACTTATTAATGAACATGTTCTTCTAGTTTTAAAATTTTTTAAAAATGATGAAATTAAAATATTGATACAAAATAAGAACAAAAAAATTGCATCACTTTGTGGTACACAAAACTCCTATTTTTAAAAAATGACTTAAGCAACATGAACCATTGAGGATTTGAGAACAAAATATAATTAAAAAATAAGAGGTAGGAACATTCTTTTATAATTATATCATCTTCAAACACATTTCCTCTAAGTTATAAAATTTTATGCTAAATTATTTCATAAATAATATCTTAAATGCAGGGTGGTGCAGGATCATGATGGGCCAAAAGTGGCAATATTATGGGTATTTGTAGGGTATGTGGCTAATGACTTTTTTACCCAAAATTGATGAAATGAAAAGGGTTTTTAGAGGATATTATCAGCTTTCCACCAATATAAATTATGCTTTAATTTGAATTTAATAAATAATTATTATTTATTTTCTATTAGAATTACAACTAAAGTCCTATTCGATAGGCTGATTGAAAAACATCTATAACTCCAAATGGTATCACACGTTTTTAAATCCAAAACATGCGTCACATTCTATGCTTCACATACTATAGGATTAAAAAAATAAAAAATGAATTTCATGAAGTTTTTACCAAGTTAAGGTGGTGGACATATGAGTTTTTATATTTTTTAGAAGTTGTAAGAAAAAATTCATAATTAATTATTTACTTGGAAAAAAAATTACAAAATATGCATCATCGGGACATGAGGTCCTCTACTTATATAAAATCTTATAAAAAATATCATTTTATTTTGGTTAGGGTGGACAAACACCTACTTATTTTTTCCACTGAAATTCAAGTACTATTGCATTTCAAATTTTCACCAAATAGATTTTATTTATTTTTAAATAAACCTAGTAGTTTAGAAACTACATTCAATTTTCTACAGATTCTATTCTTACATATTTTTGAAATAATATAGATAACTTATTCAAATGTTTACATCAAGTTGCCTAACACTGATTTTTCTAAATTTTTTGCCACTTAAGGGCCTGTTTTTTCCATGATGATCCTACACATACCCATCTACACAATTATTTAACATGATTGTGTTTTCCTACAAGTGGATATAAAATTATAGATTTTTAAAGAAATTCAATGCATAATTTGCTAGTTTCAAATTAGGATAGGAAAATTTTATTCTTTGAAACATTAAGAAAATTCAATTCAAGTTATACTTCTATGTTCTCAAATCATTGTTCTACCCTCTCTACATCTCCTAAAAATTAAAATATCTCAACTATTGATTTAGAACCATCAAAGTGTGTTTGATTAACTAGAATGACCATAGAAATTTTCCTGTACTATATATTGGGTTGTTCCCTTACTCTGCAATGAGCATAACTTATCTAAGAGACACTTTATCAAACACTATGTTATCTCATTGGTTGAGATAATATTTCACCTTTGGTATCGATCTTGAGGAATATTATCTTTTTGATGTGTATGTGTAGGATCATGATGGGCCAAAAAGTGGCGATATGATGGGTATGTGTAGGGTATGTGGCTGACGACTTTTTTTTAACCCAAAATTGATGAAACAAAAAGGGTTTTTAAAGGATATTTTCAACTTTCCACCAATATAAATTATGCTTTACTTTGAATTTAATAAATTATTATTATTCATTTTCTATTTGAATTATGACTAAAGTCTTGATTGATAGGGTAATTGAAAAGCATCTATAGCTTTCAAACGATATCACATTTTTTGTATCTGAAACATGTGTCACATTCTATGCTTTGCATACTAAATGATTAAAAAAAAATGAAATTCATGACATTTTGACCAAGTTAAGGTGCTCAGACATATGAGTTTTAAATTTTTTAAAAAAATTTAACAAAAAAAATCCTGTTCAACTATTGCCAAGAAAATTACGAAAAATATCATCACATGGGACATAGGTCCTCTAATTATATCTAAAATATTATAAAAAAATATTATCATTTTATTGTAGTTAGGGTGGTCAAATAGACACCTACTTATTTTTTCTCTGAAATTTAAGTACTACTGCATTGAAATTTCAAATTTACACCAAATAGATTTTTTTTTAAAAATAAACCTAGTATTTTAGAAACTACATTCAATTTGCTACAGATTCTATTCTTGCATATTTTTCAAATAATATAGATAACTTATTCAAATTTTTACGTCAAGTTGCCTAACTCTGATTTTTCTAATCTTTTTGCCACTTAAGGGCTTGTTTTTTCCATGATGATCCTACACATGTCTCAATGAAAATTGTCAAAAGAAGAAGAACAAAAGAGGCATGAACAAAACTTGGAAAATTATCGTAGAAAGAAATAAGGTATATGCTTGTTTCTTCTCGCTCTCTCTCTCAAGTGTGTGTTTAGGAATTTTATTAACACCTCAATTTATTTTCCTTGTAAATATATTTCCAATTATGAAAACCATGTGATATTTAACTTGGAAACTTTAATACTAAAAAATATCCATCTTGCATAAACATTACCTACATTCCTTATCATCTATTTCCAATTGCTTTTGTTCCATGGAATTCTTAAGTTCAAGAAACTTTGATTTTATTTGTTTCAACTCCACTTAAATAGCTCATAGTCTCTCACTTTCTTTTCTTGCATGTAAATTCAAACAACAAGCATGAAATTTTCAAGTTGAAGTCAAGCCAAATCTAGATATTGGGTCAAACAAATATGTTGAAGAACACATGGACCTTGAAGATAGGGGGAGATCCAAGTTCAAACAATGCTTGTTGGAGAGGATTCAGGATCACTTCTTTCTACTAGTATGGATGAGCATATAAAACTAGTTGAAACTTCTCTCACTTATAGCATCATGTCTTATCACTTTGTTTGCTTGCATACATAAACTTCACTTATATAGCATCATCTCTCACTTTCTTTGCAAAATATTTTGTGACATGTAGAAAGGGTTCAACAAGCAAGAAGTTCTCATGTTAAAGTCAACCCAAATATAGATATTGGATCAAAGGAATCCATTGAAGAACACATGGACCTTGAAGATAGGGAGGAGGCACAATGTAACACCCCGTCGTGCAAACCCCAAAGGACAATTAATAATGCCAATTTTTTAAAAAAATAAAATTAAAGTGTATAAATTAATGCATACATTACATTTAAAAGATTACAAGTTATTCACCTAAGTCCTTTGTAGTACACGAGGTGACATTGCACAAACTAACCCATAAAAAAAGTTGATAGAGAGAATTTTGAATTCCATTAATGTAACCCATTCATTCACATTACCTCAATTTTAAAACATTCATAAATGATAAAGAAATATGAAAAAGTTAAAAATATATGATAACCATACACATATACATAATAAGATAAACATGGAAATACAATGACCATATTTCCATAGATCAAGAAATAATTACATAGTATGATTACAAATTACATCATCTTCTAATACATCTCATTGAATAAATACATAAATTTACATCATCAGACTTCCCAACACATGTGGGAGTAATACATCAATACAAAAAGTACAATTGTAGTAAAAATTATACATCTAGCAACAAGGTGAACTCAAGATCATACCGTATCTAAAAGCACTACATTGTATTGTACAACTGCTAACAGGGGGCCCAACAGGGTGTGTAGCACTTTCCACCTGACCACCCCTATGCTAGGAGTAAGGAAGGAAGGATCCTTGACTAAGTTCATCCAAATAGAAAATAGTAAGACTAACATCAAAAAAGAGTGACATGATAACAAAAAGGAAACACAACATCAACAAAAGACTTCAAGAGGCTTGCAAAGATAACAAAACAAGGGAATGCTAGAGGAGAGTGTCATCGCATAGTCCTATCACGGGTTATCCTGGCTACCTTTCTCTAGGTGTTGACCCCCATCTATGGTTATCCTGGCTGCCTCTTTAGGCGTCAGCCCCATAGGGTGACTCATGTGGAACCATTAACCTTTTATGCAGACGAGGTAACAATCTTTCCAACCATGGCCTTCTCAATCCACCCTTAGTCTTTGAAAGCCCTAATGGGTGAACGAGGCATCATTACTTATCTTGTTAATGTTATTTCTACCGATACCCCCTAATACATTTAATTAAGTTATCACTTATTACACTAACTCTTGCATGGGTTATCCAGGCCACCCATTTGTGCACCGGTTCCCATGAAGAGCCACTCTCCCTAGAAACCCAAACCACAAAACAAAAACTCCAAGGGGCTGTACCAACCCAAGGAAGTACAAAATTTCTAAATGGAGACATATGCAAGGCAAAATCATCTCACCAATAACCATATTCATGAATATTCATGAAATAGGTACAACACAAGCATAACTAAAAAATCACAATTACAAAAAAAGTATAGACAAACATCAAATCAAAAGAAATCATAATAAACAACAACTTCCCACACTTCTGGAAGCCTACGACCAATACCCACAAACTCCTAAAGAGGATAAAACAACCTTGAGGGTTCCCACATGACTATACACCCACTCTTAGAAAATGACCCAAGGGGAAACATAAAAGACAATTCCAATTTATTTAATTTTGATAAAAATCATTCAATTCAACTTATTAAAATATTTCCTTTCAATTTGGCCAATCACAACGTAAAATCAGGCATTACAATTAACATCATAAGAATTTTCATATATTTTCACCAAGTATAAACACATGCATATATATATATATATATATATATATATATATATAT